>PRKT01000165.1:699368-731344 GCA_003671525.1 Saccostrea glomerata | reverse complement strand
AGTCTTGGATTATAACACTCTTCTTAACCTTATGTACTTTACTTCCCCATAAAAAGTAATAAAGGTCTTTCTCAAATTCATCGAGCAATTCCTTATTGGGGTTTGGAATAGTCAATATCAAATGGTTCATCTTTGGTATAATCAGGGATTTAATCACTGGTAATCTACCAATGGGAGTCAGTTTTCTTAATAACCATTGTTTTATCAATCGCTTTATTTCATTTTATTGGGGGGGGGGGTAATTCAGTTCAATCATTTCATCTAAATTAATAGAAAATTTTACACAAAGAAGATCAGAAGTAGATTGGTCAGATTTTAATTTATAATTAGCATGATAGTTCATGCATTTGCCTGGAAAAAAAGAAAAAAAATGACATCAGTGGATCCTATAAGTCTTCAAAAGAATTTGACAATCAAAGAAAATTTGGATCCCAATTTTTTAGATGAAGATTGAATCAAAACTGATAGAAATAACTACCAGTTTTTATTATTTATCAAAACGTATTACCAACAATATTTTAGTCTTACATTTTAAAGATAATGGTCAGTTTACATAATCCATAATAGAATACCTATCCCGATATATTTTTATAATATATATAGCTTATAAAGATACATGACAGAGCTTCAAAGTACTATACTATGATGCGTTTCTGGAAATCCTCCAAAAGAGATTTAAGTATGTGTTTCCTGCAATTGTTTGTCTACACGATCCCTTGTGGAATATTGATCCAAATAAACTTTCAAAGTTTTTGAATATACGTTTGTGTGGTAACTGAATATGGTACTGTTTTCAAAGTAAAGTAGTGTAATCTCATAAACATGTAAAAATGCTAATTTATAAAATCATAACTCTTAGAATTCAGAAGTCATTAGTTAAATTCTAATATACAGAGTAATTCAAATAGGTCAACGGCAAGATCAAATCAATTGTTATTCTAGTATTTTTCATAATATTTTAAGATATACAGTGCACATGCTGAATAGCATATACTTAACTCTTAGACAGTTAAATGTCAAAAATATTCTCTATTTCGGAACTTTGAACTATTGTGAAAACTAGATAAAAGATTAAGGTCAAGGATCTTAAGGTCAGTATATTACAAAAATCATCGTGCCAAGTAATGTATGTGCAGAATATCAAATCCATACCTCTAACAGTCCTCGAGCTACTATAATGCGTAACAGAAGGGCAGACAGGCGGACGGACGGACAAACACATACACCGGAAAAAATGATTCCCGAGTGCAGTCTCTGTACATAACACTGACACACTATTGTTTTACATATTCCAAATATTCCCCTTATTTCCACCAATTTTACCTTTTCATTCGAGTTTTAGAATTAACTTATTTTGTTCCCCAATCAAATCACCTCTCCCTGGCACCAAATACCTCTATTCTGCAGAAGACAACTTCATTTGTAAAGAAATATGTCCATTTTTAATCAGGCGCCAGGTGAAAACTGAATTCAGTTTTAGGTCAAGCCATTGTTACATTAGCAATACATGGAAATGAAAATGTATTTTTGTGATACATCGTACATGAGTCGATTACCCATTTTGTGATTTTTGATTTTGCACATTAGAGTAGCTTTGATAAATAAACGCATTGAAAAAGAAGACTCTTTAAGATCAAGAGCTGGTAAATGAAAGTTGCCTACAGATTTATCAAATTTGAGAAAAAAAATCTTTAGTGATGCTTTGAAACTTTAACTTAGTCAAATAAGGTGCGTGCTTCGGGTCATATTAACAGGTAAACAAGATGAAAAACCATATTTAAAACAGTCATTTTCCATGAAAAATTAAGAACACCAGTCATAAATAAGGTAGTTTTTTCGATATTAGATTGGTACAAAATTGGTACATGATTGCAACATAATCACATTTGATAGTGCGAATTTCTAAGTAGATATTTATGAGCTTTATCCAGTTTAGTTTTAAGTTTCGAGTTTTAAAAATATAATCAAATGTAGTATTTTTTTTCTTGGAAATGTTTTTACCAATTTTGTTGATTATTAAAGTATGATTGTAGAAAACTAGCATTAAAAACAAATCCACGTTAATTCTGATTTATTCCACAAAGAAGGGATATTCAAGTTTTCTACATATTCATTGACTTTTTAACCTCTTCCTCCTCTTTTGAAACGTGTGCTAGACAAAATAACTATTGGAGAGAAAATTTTCCTTTTATAGTGTTAGAAGCATCTAGAAGCATGTCATTGTTAAAAACGTATACAAAACAACAAATATTTCTTGATATCATGTAACTTTATTGCGACTTATCAAGAAATAAAGATATAATCTAAAATCCATTTTTTGGTTTTGATATACCTCTTTTCATACCATGGAAGACTACCCCTAATTTTCTTTTAAATTTTTGAATGAATATTGCATTATATATTTGAAAGGCAAAATATTTCACGTATAAATTTTTCAACATGCGATTATTATCTTTAGCTATATCTATCTGTCAATTCTTAGTAGGAGATTTAAGAAATATATTTACATTGTTTTAAATGTAGATTAAAAGAAACCGATTAACAATTTTCACTTCAATTGTGTGCAATATCCGTGCCGCATGGTATTAATTAGTTTTCAAGTGATTGAAATTTCGTGAGTTAAATAAAACGTTAAAAGATGTCCCAACAAAAGGATTAATGCATATATAAAAAATTTAACAAAATTTTTCTTTTTTCTCTTTTTATAGAAAAAAGTAAAAAATACGTGGGCTGTTCAATAAATAATGTCCTGAACTGTATGACATGCATACAATACTGATATCATATGACATTAAGCTTGACTTTCTCACATTATTGAATCTTTAAAAAATTTATAACAGTTTATGTGACCACTTTTCATCTCATAGTTTCATTGTGAGAAGCTGGAAAACAAGGGCTATTCGAGACACTGCATTATAAATGAATGATAAAGAATCAGTCAACTAGAGTGAAAATATCAGCTTCATTAAAGCTTCATGTAAAACTTGTTAAATATCCCAAAGAAATATTCACTGAAGTATGTGACATTTAGAGCAACCAATGCCTGTTTTATAAACAAATAAGCAGTTGGATTTCAATGATAAAAAATTATATAATGGGCATCAAAAATGGGTACAGACTTCGCCAGCAAAAAATTAAACAACTTATTTTCTTGCCAAATTTCAACAAATAATATTTGATGATATATGATTGACTTTAAGACATACGGAAAATTTGATAGACACCATTTTTGGGAGTAGTTTACACTGTTTTAAAGAACCGTTTGAAGGTTAAAAAGCTTAGTACTCAAAGGTCATCCTATATTTTGAAAAATGAGTGAAAACGACAGGGAGTACGAATGTCTTAACAATTATTTTTAAATATCGGTAATTGGCGTTATACACGTTTTTTATATTCAAATAGATAATGGAACATGAATCTATTGCTTTAAACCCTCAAAACAGAATTTACCATGAGATGTACTTGATAAAAACAGCGAAGGTCTGACAAGAGCTGAGAATTGCAAGAGCACAAAGACAGAGTTATATGCAATTTTCTTAAATATCAGTGTTATTGTTGCTCAGATTCGTATTCGGGGAGACATTTTAATATCTGGAGGAGTCTAGAAAGCAAATTCTTTGCAAAAAAATCGAAAGGTTTATTTGAGGAAGGACCCAGAATCACGAAACCACTACATTAAATTTCTTCCTGACAGCGTCCAAACGTGCACGCTCTGAAGAGTAAAAGGGTTTTCGGGGGATAAATAGAAAGTTAAATTTTTTTTCAAATTAACAATTTTCGCCAGATCTTTGACCTTTTGACTTGTTTCTATTTCCGAACTTGAAAAAACACCTTTCAGAAGGACGAAACAAGTCCAGGAAATCATTGGATCTGTCATTTTCCAGTATACTAAGGGTCATACTCAAAACTGAGTTCTATTAGCAATCAGAAATGGGATTAAAAAAGTTACTGACATGTGTTTTAATTAAAAGAGATTAATAAGTTAAATCATGAAGACTAGTCATTGAAAAGTGTCTTTTGCTTCTTTCCGAGCATCGATGACATTATTTATTGAACAGCCCTCGTACAAAATATCCTCATCTTTGTCCAAGCTAAATCGTACCCTCCAAATCTGTTTCAATTTTTGTTTTGTGATATCCCCCGACGGCTTGGTCAAAGTTAAGTTATTAACAGTTTTGCACTTATCCAATCACACTAGGGGATCTGAATGCAAGTTAAATTTTCAACACAGTTCAGGTAAAAAAACACTTTAGATTAATCTGAAATATCTGTAATCTTGAAAATTCCATTGTTGTGCTTTAGTGCTAAAGCAAGAAATGTAAGGTACGTTTTGTGCACATGAACATAACTAATCCTCTTCTCAAGAACCACTGGGCCAGGTAAAATGAAACTCAGGTGGAAGCATCTTCAGGTAGTGTAGATTCAAGTTTGTATAAATCATGACCCTCAGGGGTATGATGGTGCCACAATGAACGGTCAAAGTTTTAAATAGCAATGTATTATAAAAATATTTAAAAATCTTCTTCTCAAGAACAGGAAAGTAATGGTTGGTGGTATTCTTACGGAAGCATCCTCGGGTGGTTTAAATTCAAGTTTCTTCAAAACACGATCCCTTTAGATAGGGTGTGGAAACAATTGTCGATCAAATTTCACATAGGAATGTATAGGAAAATCAAGGACAGCAAAACCATTTTTATATGGAAGCATCATCAGCTAGTGTGTATTCAAGATTGTTCATGTCAACACCCCCAGGGGTAGGGTTGGGCATGATGGCCGATCAAAAAAAAGATTTGTTTTTTCCATTCAATTCTCAGTTGAACAATGTGACCCCTGTGCTTCTTGACACTAATATTTACATTTGTGACTAACATGTATACATAGGGAGCGCAGCAAATTCAGAATGCTAACGTGTAAGTCAAGAGGAAATCTGTTAACAAATGTACGTCAGGCATTTTTTCATGTGAAACATCCCCAAATTCCATTGCAACCAGGATCCCATGCAAAATTATTACATAACATACAAAAAACAATGATAATTGTTATTCATCAATGCACGTTTACTTTTCTTTATTTGCAAAAAGCTTATAAGAAACAAATATTTAAATCTACCCTACAGTGTATTTTGAAATATTGCACAAGACATAAGGTCTTGTTTAGTCAGACGCTTAGCTGTAATTTCTGCCGTCTTGTGAAGTCACAGTCTAGACTGTGTGTCGTGCAGTTTAAACGTTTAAAGTGGCGCATCAACGAAACAACTGTAAGCTGTGTACTGGATCCGGACTGCTCACCCCCCCCCTCCCCCAACGGTCACACCGTAAAATATTTATGTTTGCCTGATCATGCCTTTTATCAATGTTTTATTTTTCAATTTCAAAGGCACGTATGTTTTCCATTGATTACCAGTTTAGACCTTAATGACGTCACAGAAATTACTTCGAACGTTTATGAATCGAAATAACTGTATTTATACGTTTCTAGATATGCATTGCTTTAAATGCTACATGTAGGAAAACAATTGCCAATGAAAATATATCATGATAGACAAATATCCTTAGGATTCATTGGGAGGTAGGGTCGAAGGAAGTTAGACCTCTCTGGCCTTCTATTTACAATGGAAAAAATGCCGACTGACGCTATTCCCTTGATAATGCGCAAATAATCCAGCTAGCATTTTACATTTATAGATCAGTGTCAAATTCAATAAAGTAACATATCAATAATATTCATAAACTGTTATTGTCATAATTATGATTTTTTTTTTGGATAGCTTATAGGTTGGTGTTCTGTTTTGGTTGTTTGAATCAATGTTTCTGTGAAATTTCTTGATAGGAGAAGAAAAAGCTTCTAAACTCAATTCTGAACATGAACATCGAGGGAGATGTTAAACAAATTAATTGCCTTTTGATTGGCCAGATATCCAGCGGTAAAACGTCTTTTTGTAACGCAGCTGTCACTGCTATCGCAGACAGTGGCGAGGTGAAATCTCCATTTACCGTATGTCAAGTTGGAGAGGAGTCCACAACTAAAAAGGTATTGAGCATATGTCTAATTTTTTTAACATGTGATAATCCAATACCAAAAAAAAGATAAACAAAACATTATTTTATAATTGAAAATAAAATAATTAATTCCGTAATCTGATAAATTGCTGTTTAAAAATCTGCTTTTTACTTGAAAGATACTTCAAAGAAAACAAAGGTCATGTGTAAATTCTGCATCACTAGGCTTCAAATTGTTAAAAGTGACATAAAGCAATGCAATAAAAAAAGGATTGGCTTCTTTAGGTCAAGAAAAGATGAATCTACACATTCCGTTAAAAAAATACTAGTACTCAATATAAAAAATTTTTGAGTATATATTCTTATACAATCTTTTATAATGCTTGATTTGTATACTTAATCACAGGCCATAGGAGGGATGTTCAATAAATAATGTCTACTGTGCTCGGAAAGAAGCAAAAGACGCTTTTCAATGATTTAGTGTGAATGATTTAACTTAATATTCTCTTTGAATTAAAACATGTACGTAAATTTTTTAATCGAATTTCTGACTGTTTTTAGAAGAAGGATATCCATAAAACAATAAAAAAAATAGGAGCAGAGCAAACATGGACCTCCGAAACATCAGAGGTGGGATCAGGTGCCACGGGGGAGTGAGCATCTCCTGTTGACCAGTCACACCCCGCCATGTGCTCCTTGTCATGATCGGGATAATGGGAAAAATTCCGTCGTCAATTCAATGTATAAATAATGGGCAAACAATCAGTATGAAAAACGTCAGTCAGCATTTCACTCAATGACAAATTGTATTTGCTCAAAAGGTCGTTGTATAAACCATAGAACTTACGAAATGAAGACTTTAAACGAGACTGTTGATATTCTTGTTTTATCAACTTGCTTGTCAAGAATCAACCTCGTTTTAAAAATTGTTCATACTTAGCGCATCCTCTTCCATATCGAATCAACTGAGATATATACACTCCGTATGTAGGTGATGAATGTATATTGCTGCATAAGTAAGGGAAGTTGACGATTGAAAAGTTAAAGTCATCTCGTTTATCATTTAGCTTGTTTGTTATATAACCACTAATGTCCTTTTCAAGTAAAATATCAAAGTCTATAACAGATGTGTCAGACTCTGTGGTTTTATCTCAAGCACTCCAGCATATATCGTATCGACGTAGGAATGGATATTACCATTGTTTATTGACAATACGCCGTTGATATATCTAAATGTCGAGTTGAAGGCCACAGCAAGTGTTTTTCTTTTTTTTATGCATAAGATTGTGCACAAATTCTTCTTCATATGACTACAAAAATAGGTCTGCCAATAACGGAGCGCAATTGGTACCCATGGGAATTCCAATAGATTGTTGGAAGACGAGGTTTCCAAAAACCACATAGATATTGTCAATAAAAAAATCAAGCATCTTTTTTTACATCAATTTCAGAGTCCTTGTGTGTGTAATCAAAATGTGTTTTGACAAAATAATTTTGCAAATGACCCATGACCAGGTAATTAAATTTACGAGATCCATTTTTATGAAAAAAAAACAGCTGTCAATGATATCAAAATGCCTGGACTTTTATTTATCGTTGGGAATGGTTGTCTATTATCTCATTTTTAAGGTATGACCCTTTGTATAATGAAAAATGGCATATCTTATGATTTCCTGGACTCGTTTCTCCCTTCTGGAAGTTGTTTGCTCAAGTTTGGAAAATGAAACAAGTCAAAAGGCGAAAGATCTAAAAAAAAAAAATTACTTTTTGTTTATCCCAAAAACACTGTACTCGCAGGCTCTGTCGCTATCACTTTCTGTGTCTTCGGTCAATAATGAGTCCATAAAACCACATATTGACCTAGACTGAAGTCCATTATTGTATAATATGAGCCAAATATGGGCGTCCCCCCTTCTTCATAGTTCCTATGCATGGCCATTAGAAAAGGAACTTACAAGGAATGCAGTACACCGAGTGTGACTGGTCGCCAATGGATGCTCACTCCTCCTTGGCATCTGATCCCGCCTCTGATGTTTTGGAGGTCCGTATATGCTCTGCTCCTATTTTTTTCATTCTAAATTGAACTTTTGAGCTTGACTACTGCCTGTTTTCTCTGTATGTTTCAATCTTGCTAGGATTAAAAGAAACTTTCTACTAATATAGGTTTTATTTTATTTAGGCTGACATTTGCAATCTCTATGGAAAGGGCAAAACAATGAAACTTGCATTACACGATTCTCGAGGTATTCATGATAAAAACTCTATACATATCGAGGACGTGTTCAAAATTATAGACGGACATATCAAACCAGGATACGTGGTAACGCAGATTTATCATTTGTGATAAATTTTTGGATTCCTCCTATAAAAGATATATCTATGATTTCAAATGTAATTCTTTTCAATTGCAGTTTAAGGCAGATAAATCAATATCTGAGACTCATGAAAATTATATAAAGAATCCAAGTCTTGATGATAAAATGCACTGTGTAATTTATGTAATGGATGCCACAGCTTCTAAAAGACTATTGGCTAGAGACAATACTAAAGCAATGTTTGCTGAAGTCCGACAAAAACTGTCCAAAAAGCGTAAGTAATATTCTTAGGTAAATAGCTTTATAGATTTTCTTTCAACTTATACACATGGGTAATATCAGGCAAGTCACAAAAAAGTAATTTCAAAATTAAAGAGCATTTATCCTAATTTATGTTACAATTAAATGATGATTTACAGATGTTCCGCAGCTTGTCCTAATTAATAAGGTAGATCGGATGCATGTTAATTTCAAGAACAATCTGGAGAACGTATTTTATAGCGATTATTTGAAATCTTTTCTCGAACGTGTTAGTGAATTTACCACTATTGATGAGGGAAATATTCTCGTACAGTCCAACTACTGCACAGAAAAAATACCAGACCTTAAAAAGGATTTTCTTACCTTGACTAACCTTAGAGAAATAATGCAAAGAGCCAATGACTACTTTACTTACATCGTGAAGACACAAAACTACGATGAAGGAGGAAATAACGCATAAAATTTAACTGTGTATTCTTTTTAGCGCCTTTGACGCAAAGCAACCTCAACTATTTCAAGTACATGTATATGTCTTGCTCATGAACGCACAGCCAAGAAAAATAAGGAAATGTTAATAAACGCTAGATTTTCAAAATTTAATTTCTGTTAAATACTGTGCACGCTAAATACATTTACGGTGTTATTAAAAGATTCCAATCGAATGTTACACGGTATGTCTTTATGTCACAGTCCATATTGGCAAAGAGTTTTTGTATAAGTTCCTATTACTAGTAATTCAGTCAAATTAGTAATTCAGTGAAATTTTATTTCATACTGAGATTGTCAAGAGCAAAACAGTGATTTTAATTCTGCTTCACAATAGATATATATATATATAAATGAGATATATTTTGATGACAATGTACATAAAAGACTAATTTTTTGCACTTTATGTTGTGTTTCAGCTAAATTTCATTGAGACGAATTATTCTTATTAAGTGAATATAAAATAATTTATTATTGAATTTGCTTTATTTGCAGTCATGTACATGTATCTCTGTGTTGGTGTTTTATTTTCAAACAATTATTTTGAATCAGAAATTGACAGTAAGGTTATTATTCACTGTTGATTCCTGAGAAATACTGGCCTTGTTAGCTTTTATAAGCAAAAGTCTTGTGTCTGTCTATCTCAAGCCAATAACAGACATTTTCACTTTTTAATTTCTTTGTAGATCTAGTTAGCAATTCAAACTAAATCTTGCTGCAGTACCCTTAGGTTTAACCGAAATTAAGAAGGACATGTCAATCACGACAAATGGTAGTTTTGCCAATTTAAGAATCCCTTCATCAGAAAGTCGGAACTTAATTGTGTACAAAAAATTTCAAGTTCAGTTAACTCTGCCCATGTACGAAGGTTTTTGAAATTATCAGTTAAATGTCTTATTGATAATCCGGTATCTCATAGAATGTCTCATTTGATAGAGTCTTTCTGTTACTCAGATACATTCAATCAATTTACACATACGCCCGCTCATGGCTCTCTCATAACATATTTCATGCTTCCTCGGGCAATTCTAAGAGTATTTATGAGTGCAACACAAAACTGTATCCTTAACTAATCCAAGCCTTTAGCTAAAAGTTGGAAATATTACTTTCATGGGTATTTCTTTCATGTCCTTTAATGATTCCAGTGGTTGTTTTATATGAATTATGTATAATATTGAAAGAATGTTAACCGACCCATGTTAATGCCGAAAAATTGTTAAAAGTGATTGCAACCAAAGCGCCCTCAAGTGTTATGTTATGAAGGCAATAATCAACTTAATTCTTGACAGGGACGATACCCTTGAAGAATTAATACTGAATTTTTGCGTTTATGTAAAGCATCTATGCACTTCCTTCGATACCAGCAGCTAATTAAAAGTAAATTTGCTGGGAATAGTGTTTTTAGCTCACCTGAGCCTTAGGCTCAAGTGAGCTTTTCTGATCACATTTTGTCCGGCGTCCGTCTGTCCGTCTGTCTGTCTGTCTGTCCGTCTGTCTGTCTGTCTGTCTGTCTGTCTGTCTGTCTGTCTGTAAACTTTTCACATTTTCGACTTCTTCTCAAGAACCACTGGGCCAATTTCAACCAAACTTGCCACAAAGCATCCTTGGGTAAAGGGGATTCAAGTTTGTTCAAATCACGACCCCCTGGGGTAGGGCGGGGCCACAATGGCCGACCAAAGTTTTGTATAGAAATATATAGGAAAATTCTTTAAAAATCTTCTTCTTAAGAACAGCAAAGCCATAATTGCTCATATTTATATGGAAGCATCCCCAGGTAGTGTAGATTCAAGTTTGTTCAAATCATGACCCCCGGGGGTAGGGTAGGACCACAATGGCCGACCAAAGTTTTATATAGAAATATATAAGAAAATTTTTAAGAAATCTTCTTCTTAAGAACTGCAGAGCAATAATTTCTCATATTTATATGGAAGCATCCCCAGGTGGTGTAGATTCGAGTTTGTTCAAATCATGACCCCCGGGGGTAGGGCGGGGCCACAATGGCCGACCAAAGTTTTCTATAGAAATATATAGAAAAATTCTTTAAAATTCTTCTTCTTAAGAACAGCAAAGCAATAATTGCTCATATTTATAATGGAAGCATCCCCAGGTGGTGTAGATTCAAGTTTGTTCAAATCATGACCCCCGGGGGTAGGGGGGGGCCACAATGGCCGACCAAAGTTTTATATAGAAATATATATCGGAAAATTCTTTAAAAATCTTCTTCTTAAGAACGGCAAAGCCATAATTGCTCATATTTATATGGAAGCATCCCCAGGTGGTGTAGATTCAAGTTTGTTCAAATCATGACCCCCGGGGGTAGGGCGGGGCCACAATGGCCGACCAAAGTTTTATATAGAAATATATAGGAAATTCTTCAAAAATCTTCTTTTCAATAACAACTTTGCTAGGAAGGATGAGACTTAAATGGAAGCATCCTCAGGTAGTGTAGATTCAAATTTGTTCAAATCATGACCCCCAGGGGTAGGGCGGGGCCAAAATGGCCAACCAAAGTTTTACATAGAAATATATAGGAAAATTCTTGAAAAATCTTCTTCTCAAGAATAGCAAAGCCATGATTGGTCATGGGACTACTTTTGGATTTAAACTTTTCAATAATAAACCAATTTCTACTTTTTCCTAGCCACAGTGCTCAGGTGAGCGATGTGGCCCATGGGCCTCTTGTTTGGGAGTCGAACTATGTTCAGACTCCCTAGGTTGTCACGCGATTTCTAGCGCAGTAATTTTACAATGAATTATATAGCGGCTGTCGTGGTGTTTTTGTGTCGGCCAATTTACTCCCATGTGATATTCAATACAAACTCGTACCAGTCTATATAAACTCGAAGAAACTTCCGCAATAAAAATAGTCCATCTCATTTTTCTGAATTAATCTAATTTTCATAAATGATTTGAAAGTAAATGAAAAAGAATTTTATTTAACTTAATTTGAATAGCATGTTTTTGTCATCTCTCTTGAGAAATGACACGTAAATTTTTATTTCCGTATGAAAAAAGGTCCCGTCATTTATCATTCGGCAATCCTCGGCTGACTCCACTACGCTCGATTACAAAAAGTGCATAGGAGCAACAACTGGTCTAACTGGTTTGACAATGACGCGATTGTCTAAATATAGAGATGTAAACAAAGATTTAAGGTCAAAGGAACGCTAACCGAACTTCTTTCAATTTGTTTCAGCAATAAAGAGACGGAACGCTACTTAAAAAAAATACTATGGAAAATATCACTGTCAGACATTTATTTGCTCTGACAAGCAAAATGATCTGTTAGACTGGAAAATTTTTGTCAGACCAGATACATGCAACTCATTTTTTTTACGTTGGTAAAGGGGAAAAATTATAGCATTAAAGTTTGCTGATATTCGATATCACAATTTCAAATGACATTAATTTTACATCCTTTATTTCATGAGTTTATCAGCATTCAGTTGGTCTCGTGTACAACACCAAATCTGAACTTGAAAAATGTGTATGTACTTGCGTTGCAGTATTACCTTATAAAATTTATCATTTGATTTTATTATATAATTAAAACAGTTAAAATTAATTAATACATGCGTATGCACGGACACAATGGTATAATAATCACAATGATCGATCTGTAAGAAAGATCGTTCCTCATGATTACAACTGGGTTTTTTTCTTGAAGTAGCTCGTTAAACTATGTCTGATTTTTAATTACATTTGAATCAAATCAAAATCACAAACTTTAAGTGTCACTCGCGTGGCGCAGTTGTTAAAAGAGTTTGTTCTAGAGATTCAAAGTAAGGTGTTAATTGATCCTTACGTCGTAGGTTCGAATCCTGTGGGATGCATTCGGAGATAAACTCTTTTGATGAGACCATATAAACCGAAATCCCATGTAGCAGTATGTGCTTGCACAAAACGATCCCTCACTACTCAATGGTTTTGAGTGCCGTGTATAGGTAAAAATTTGTAGACTTACATGTAGCTAGCTCCATCGACAAGTGGTAGTGTCTCAATGTAATTGAAAAATTATCGAACGCAAAACAAACAAAATGTAAAGTATTCGGATACTTACTTCTATATAGAAATTACTTGAAATAAAATTTAAAATTATGGCATAACAAAACTTGATGATTAAGTTATAAAGATAGATACATTTGACAAAATAGATAAGCACGGAGTTCTATAAAAATTGATTATTATGTCCGAAAAGAAACATTCATACCCAAAAGAGAATAGCAAATACTTATTTTAATCAGGGGAAGAAAAATGACAATCTGGTGTCTGGTGTTGGTAACATCGAATATAAAGAGTGTTTGTTTGTTTCTTGGGACCAAATATCTTGTGCACATTCTAAAGAGAGTAGGGGGCGTTTTGATTCAAATGCTTCAGGAATATAAGGGTAGTGTTTGAGTTTGAGTAAGAAATGGGACTGTTTATAAGTTTATAACCTACCCACAAAATAGTATTTTCGAGATTGGAAAAATTATTATTATTATTTTTTTTTTTGGTTATGGGGGTTGTTTGTTTGGTTTGGTCAAATTGTTGAGGTAAGTATTAGAAAGAATAAATCCAGAAATAAACTTAACTGTTCGTGCGCAATAAATATACAGTTTTTTCAATGGATGGCACTGTAGCTCTCCGGTCTGTCAAAATCTTTTTTTCGGACAGCTACAGTTCTGCAGCTAATTTAAGAGCAGTCCCATGATCTTGGCTATTAAAATGCACTAGAAATTATTTTTAATGTTTCGTGTAAAACTATCCTTAGTCTAGACTGAATTTTCATATAAAGATCGTAACCCTTTTTTTGATTGGGAAATGTAGGGTGTTTCCCCAGGTTTTCAAAGTTGTGTTATTAAATTATAAAGGGATTTCCCAAGTTAATACAAAGGCGTATTATAAATTTCCTTATTTTTTAAGAAGCTGTGAAATAAACGATAACGGAATATCTCTAGGCGCAAAGGTGTATTATAAACTTAAATGGGGATTTCCCTAGCTTTACGAAATCGTAAAACAAACTATGAGGGGGTTTCTCTAGGTTTCACAAAGGTGTATTATAAACCTTAAGGGGGATTTCCCTAGGTTTTTTGGAGGCGTATTATAAACTATTATAGATTATATATTGCTATGAAGAGCCGTGATTCAAAGTTTTTTTTAAAAATCTATAAAAAACATCTTTGTGTAACCCTCAACATTTATAGAAACATCAATTATTAAATTCATACACACAGTAATTCGATTTAGCCATTGATTAATTGAGTGTATGTTGTTTAACCCTGAAAATCACATATTTTGACCAATATTTCAAAATTAACATCACTGACCCCAACTTTTTCTTTCATTATTTTAAACTACTCGATACTTGTGACTGTTTAGCACTTAACTCCTAAAAAGCTTGATATAAGAAAATATTTTATTGCCTATTTAGTTTTTTAATACCCCCAAATATGTTTATTTTTAGTGCAAAAAGGTCACTCAATAATAAACGCGCATTAATTTGCAAGATTTGTTCAATGATAAATACTATTCAAACTATTTTATGTAAAATAAGATTAAATTTATTAAAGTAGTAACGTCTGATAAAATAAAATTAGAGATAAAGTAATAAACCAAAGAGTTAAGATTTAAGTGCAAAAAGGTCAACTTAATTGTATCATAGATCAATAAGATGCACACTGACCTCCTATTTTCTCTGCATTTTTGAGTCATACTATATGAGTACTTATCAAAAATATACTTCCCAAAAAATCCATGATATAACAAATTTGACGAGTGACTTACCTTAAGATAGACAGTTCATTTTTTTTAATATTTGATATGTCATAAAAATGATGTCAGAGGAATCTTGTGCATTGTTCATATTTTGTTAAAATTTAATTATGTTGATTTTCGTGAAAAATATTGCATAACAAAAGTATATATCCCTTTCATGAGATCTAACCGTATATCGACGTCACAGAAAAGCTTACTTGGTCGATATGCTTTTCTGTGACGTCGATATATTTATGGATCGACCCCATGAAAGGGCTATACAAGGGATGATCTTGGCTATTAAAATGCAATAGAAATTATTTTTAATGTTTCGTGTAGTATCTCTTACAAATCAGTTCTAGCTGACTTGAATCTGAAAGCATGAAACTGTTCCTATACTTCCCCAGAGAACTTTCAGATAACAATGTTCAACTCCCATGTGTACTTTCAGTACTTTGATTACTCAAGTAATCACCACCGACCTTAATTCCATGCTAACCCTCTTAATGTTTGATGAACAACTGTAAAAGATAGTCTCAAAGATTTCTATTCAAGAGCAAGAAATAACGAGTGCTGTGTTCAATTTACCTCTTGTTTTATTCATATTTTTTCTTTTTATTTAAAATACAATTAAATGTTTTGATGGGTATTTTCAAACTTTAAAAACTTAAACATACTTTGATCATTGATACTGAAGATGTGTGCATATAGTTTTAGATATACATGTATGTTCTATCTACATATATCTTAAAATGCACATCTACAGTTATTTACCTTGTAAAACTATCCTTAGTCTAGACTGAATTTTCATATAAAGATCGTAACCCTTTTTTTGATTGGGAAATGTAGGGTGTTTCCCCAGGTTTTCAAAGTTGTGTTATTAAATTATAAAGGGATTTCCCAAGTTAATACAAAGGCGTATTATAAATTTCCTTATTTTTTAAGAAGCTGTGAAATAAACGATAACGGAATATCTCTAGGCGCAAAGGTGTATTATAAACTTAAATGGGGATTTCCCTAGCTTTACGAAATCGTAAAACAAACTATGAGGGGGTTTCTCTAGGTTTCACAAAGGTGTATTATAAACCTTAAGGGGGATTTCCCTATTTTTTTTTGGAGGCGTATTATAAACTATTATAGATTATATATTGCTATGAAGAGCCGTGATTCAAAGTTTTTTTTAAAAATCTATAAAAAAAACATCTTTGTGTAACCCTCAACATTTATAGAAACATCAATTATTAAATTCATACACACAGTAATTCGATTTAGCCATTGATTAATTGAGTGTATGTTGTTTAACTCCCGTTCGAGAAATTTCCACTCATATGAAGTCGTAACCATATGAATGGCTTCCAATTAACAACTTTACTTGGCAGTCAGAGCCATTGCGTATTGAGCATGCCTTAAGGTAGGATTCTTCTCACATTTCTTGTTTTAAAAATTAATGAAATTTTCACAGAATTAAGAGGGTAACATCACTAAATGATGGTTTCAGTGAGATTAAATTTGACCGTTTAATATTAAAGGCAAGGTCAGGTCAAGGTCATTAGTTTTTCCTGGACATTAAGAATGTAAAATTACTGTTTCCAATCATGCAATCCCTTCTTGTTATTCAAAAGATTTAATATTTTTCTTTTTGCATAAAAAGATACAACCATATAGGGCCTCTAAGATGATATTAACAAATTGACATGGATAATTTAAATAAAATGGATACTTGCTAATCCGAATTCCCTCTACTTTTCTTAAATTTTTAGGATTTATTAGCTATTTTTATATGCTTCCTATAAATTTAACTTTTTCCAATTTTCACATATAGTAAAGTTGTCACATAAAGGTACAAAATGATACAAAAACTGAAAGTTTTGATTGTTAATTAAGAGAGAAATAACACTTTTAACGGACTTTTGGCTAAAATCTGTACTTACAATTTGATGCATGGAAAAAGCCAACATAGTTCTAGTTTGTGTGAAAAATCTTATTTATTTGATATATTTTGAAACTTTAGTCCATTATTATAAATTTAAATTACATTTGAAAATTTCGTCTAGTCTTTGATTGCGTAAGAATTATAACTAAATTCATTGTTCTATAATAATTTTGAGATGCCACCATTCCGCCAAAAATATAGTTCCACCTAGTTTTCAAACGAAGTTTACCATTTCTATTTAAAGTTGTATAATTGTGATAAGGAAAGAAAAATATGGTCTTTTAAATCTCTTACATCTAAATATATAAGACATATCAACAAATGTACTTTTGATATTCCATCTAGTCAGAAACCAGAGAAGAATCCTAACTTAACGCTTGTCGTGACACGGAGACTTGGGGTCTCATCCGTCATATCTGCAATTTTCACTCATTTAAACGAGCCCTTGGCGAAAAATACAGATTTAACCTTTTAATCGACTTAGGTCAGTCGCGCCGAGATTTGAACAATCCACTGAATATTATCATCTGCAAATTGACTTCATGTTCCCAAATTGAAACATTAGGCAAAACATGTTAATCATAAGAAAACTTTCTGAATCAAGACAGGTTATTGACAATTTAGTTGACGATAAAAGAATATCAACAATCTCGATTGAACTATCAGTTTGGATTTTCAAAGCATCTACCGTTTTTTGTAACATAATCCATGGTAACTTATTCCTATATGGTGTCAAAAGGTGATACCGTCGATCAAAAATTGCTTCTGTTTGTAGTGTGTATACGCTGAAAAGTTAATAAATATACCATGATGTCAGATCTAAAAGTCTAAATATCGGATGACCGAAAAAATTGATACAAATTCGACAATTGTATTAGAAGGTATTTCTAGTGCGGTTGCTTTATTCATATTTCACATTTTTTTTGTGATACAACTGGCTAAAAAAACACATGATATTGACCCATTTTTTTACTTGATTTTTAATATAGATTAATGAAAATTTTAAAATAAGACAAAAATAGGAGCTTTGTTTATTAGTGGCTATATGAAAAATGTTGACACTAAAAACTTTTTTAAGTGTCCATTCAAATTTTCGGATGTTGATTATAAAAATATTGCTTGTACATCTCTATGAACGTATATGTGCCCTTAATAGGCTTGAATATTGACTTTGACGTGTCATAGAACACATTTTACATGAATATATGTGTCATATACCTAGATATCATATATACAGAAGGATTATAAAAAGAGAAAAACAATTAAAATTCAATTTTTTTGTAAAATGCCTCAATGAATAAAAAACATATTTCTTGATTCAGTCCTCTTGCGAATTCACAGGTCTGATACAGGGTGATACGGACCAGGATGCACAAGTTTCTACCATTGCTTCTTGGTAATAAGCTGTGTTTAATGTCATTTTTCATTGTCAACAATTCATTTTCTATCTACTCACTTTTTTCTTATAAAATTCAGATTATAATTGTTTTCTTTACCAACATTATCTATTTCATGCATTTCTAGATTGTTTTCTCTTTTACGATGATTGTGTTTTTCGCTTTGCCGTTTGAACCAAATTATCGTAATAATAAGCTTAAGAATGATTACTCCAAGTAAAACTACACATGTACAAATATTAATTCCTGCTGAGAAATTATTTTCAAAGTGTTCCAGGTGACCAGTTATATTACCCATGTTACCATTGTTAAAGGTTACGTTTGCGATTTCAAACTTGAAATGGGATATTACATTTTCCTTTCCGAAAAATTGCAGTTTCGGCATTTTCTTTAAAAAATGTTCATCTTAAATTTTATTTCTCTGTATTCTCAAATCTATCTGGTTGATTCAAATTCACGTGATCAAGTATATGAGACAACACAAAAGACATGTGTTACTATTTACAGTTTCTGAAAATCATATCCACTTGATGTTTCTACAAAGGTAAACTAACAAAAGCGTTTCATAATACTTAAGCTAATATATATAGCTTGATGATTCGGACAAAAGAAGGATATGGAGAAAACGAACAGTAATAAATCCCAAAGTCCATAAAACAATACAAAATAGGAACAGCACACGGACCCCCGAAACATCAGAGGTGGGATCAGGTGCCTTGGAGGAACGAGCATCTCCTGCTGACCTGTCACACCCGCCGTGTGCTCCTTTTCATGATCAGGAAATAGCGGACAAATCCGTCGTCAATTCAGTGTATAATGGATGAACAATTATTAAGCAAAACGGCAGTCAGCAATTGACTCAATGATAAATTGTATTTGCTGACAAGGCCGTTGTATCGACCAAAGAACTTTCGAAATGATAATAATTTAACATTTTTAATAAGATGTTGTTCTGAAATAATTAGTTGGTTGTAATAATGTCTTCAATAAAAAATTATTCTTATATTGAAATTTTCATAAATATCTTTGTAACATTATAACATTCCCTAAATTAGTCTAGCAGAAAAATAAAAGAAACACAATTAAGGTAAGTCACTCGTCAGCTTTTTAGAAAAGTTCACGCAGAACCTCTTACTTAAAAAATATTTATTAAAATTCAATTTTTATAAGATATTTATATTCAACAATGTATATTTTTTTTAACATTCATCGAAAAAACTGCTTAAAAATCTACAAAGAAGCAAGAATAATGAGGGACTATTTCTTGTGGTGGAAGGATATTCAGCAGAAATTTCTGCAAGTCTGCACATTTATTAAATTTAATGTTTTGAAACTTAGCCTCACATACTTTTACTCGGAGAATATTTCCCGTCATGATTTTGCAGGAATATTTAATATAGGTCTTAATTTATATTTTTAGAAGAAGTTTTACACCTTCCTTAAACAAACTTTGCCAAGAAATGAAGATATATTAAAGAAGTCAAGATAAAATTTACACCATTTTTTGCCTGAAAATCACATATTTTGACCAATATTTCAAAATTAACATCACTGACCCCAAATTTTTCTTTCATTATTTTAAACTACTCGATACTTGTGACTGTTTAGCACTTAACTCCTAAAAAGCTTGATATAAGAAAATATTTTATTGCCTATTTAGTTTTTTAATACCCCCAAATATGTTTATTTTTAGTGCAAAAAGGTCACTCAATAATAAACGCGCATTAATTTGCAAGATTTGTTCAATGATACATACTATTCAAACTATTTTATGTAAAATAAGATTAAATTTATTAAAGTAGTAACGTCTGATAAAATAAAATTAGAGATAAAGTAATAAACCAAAGAGTTAAGATTTAAGTGCAAAAAGGTCAACTTAATTGTATCATAGATCAATAAGATGCACACTGACCTCCTATTTTCTCTGCAATTTTGAGTCATACTATATGAATACTTATCAAAAATATACTTCCCAAAAAATCCATGATATAACAAATTTGACGAGTGACTTACCTTAAGATAGACAGTTCATTTTTTTTAATATTTGATATGTCATTAAAATTATGTCAGAGGAATCTTGTGCATTGTTCATATTTTGTTAAAATTTAATTATGTTGATTTTCGTGAAAAATATTGCATAACAAAAGTATATATCCCTTTCATGAGATCTAAACCGTATATCGACGTCACAGAAAAGCTTACTTGGTCGATATGCTTTTCTGTGACGTCGATATATTTATGGATCGACCCCATGAAAGGGCTATACAAGGGATGATAAAAAAAGTTCGCTAACCAATTAAATAACTTCCATAAAGGAAACAATATTTTGTTTCACTGCTGATCATATTTTAAATTAGTCATCTCCTATTTAAATGCACATATAACAATGTTCTGCTCATGCGCGAATCACGTGATATAGATGTTATAATTACCTGATCCCTTCGTAGCATTCTGTCAAAGCTGAAAGATTTTTTGCGGTTTTATATTTCTTTCCTTGTAAGTTAATTTTTATAACAAGAACAGTTCACTTGTCAGAAATGGTCAAATATCGGCAACAGAAGGGTTGTATAAGAATATCCTTTCCAAAAATAAGCATGGCAACTATCAAAACCCAAATTTTCTCTCTCAGGAGAGACGTTTTTATTCAAGGAGGATAAAGAATGGGTATGTCTTTTTTATCATATCTTATATCTTTAAAATCAAAAGTATATGATACCTTAAGTATTTAATATTTACATTATTGATAAGATATTCAATTATTTTCAAAGTGTAAATTGGATTTCTTTGATAACAAATTGCTTTATGAAAAACGCCTTTCTTTTCAAACTTGCTTTCGCTGGACAACATATCAAATATCATTTTCAAACATTTGCCTTCCTTCACTAAACCGATCAATTCAATCATTGATTGAATTGAAAGGAAGTCTCTTGTTTTAAGTAACACTTAGCAAACTATTATATGCTACTGAAAAGGAATTTTCACGATATACCATAAACTTTACATTCGTTTGTTGAATTATTACCTTTTGCCACAAATAATCTACAAAGTGACGTTATTTTCACATTGTGATGCCACAGACAAGGAGCAAAAAAAACTATACACAGCATATGCTATATTTTATTTGAATTGTGGTTGTGTAGAAAAAGAGTTCGTGAAGTTTTTGATCACCCCTGTATTTGTATAATATCAATTTTATGAGAATACTGAGGAATACTCTTTGTACTGCAATAAGATTACACACTTTGCAGGGGATACGAATTGACAAATCAAATTGAAAACTAATCATTTGGCATTTGAAACTGAATTTTTTAGGTACCAACTTATTTTTTAAAAACAAAAGTTAAGTGGCCGGATGTCCAAAAAGTTAAAGTTAGTTTAATTTCATCATTAAAAAGACAGATGTGCCTATTGGTTCATCTTAGTACTTATTGTGGTTACTACAAACAAATTGAAAGAAAGGACAAGATAGGGTAATGGCCGAATCTCGTCCCTTATTTGATGTAAAAATCAGAACACTGGTAAAATTGTGATAGTTTGTAGTTAGGAAGTTAAAATGATGCTTGCTTTAAAACAAGTTCTAATTTTGATTCAAAGCTTACACGGAAGCCACTTCAGGGTGCAGAAGTAGTACATTTTCCAGAATTTTCTCAATTCTGGTGGGATTTCATCATATTTGAGACATTTTTCTCTTTGGAAAACATAGAGCACATGCTTGCCTATCTGAGATTTTTACACATAAGCTGCATCATATATAGATGTATAAATTATATAAATTTGGTAGATAGGCCAGCGTGTGCTCTATGTTTTCCGAAACAAAATGAGGTGCAAATTCGATAAAAATTTGCATAAGAATGAGGAATTTCAGAAATTGACTTATTTCCTGGCCTCACTGTGACCTCTATATATATATTAGATCTTAAAACAACTACCCATTTTGTGGCAGGAGTGACAACAGGTTTTTATGGATAAACTGTTGGTTCATTCTGAAAGACCCCCAAAATTGGGAGCCAAATACTGGTCTTACCCTATCTTGTCCTTTCTAGATTCATATAAGAAAACGTACATGTTTTCATTTGAAATAACATTTATTAAAACTACACACATATATACATTGTAAAACCTCTTTCTAGAAATTTGATAAATTGAAAATAACCGTCTTATCCTAAAACACAACAATACATTAGTGCTTGCGATTTTAATGAGGAGGTTATGTTACTCAGGTATCCATAAACTTCATTACAGTTGTTAAAATGTGTGCTACATATATATAACATGTACCATGAAAATAAGTATTTAAAAGTACATTATTAAATAAACGTAGTATGACATATGTACAAGGATAGTCTTACTTACCAGTGCAGTAAAAAGCCAGGCCCGAAATGCTACTATTGTAGTATATCGAAATAGCATATTATAAAATATGGATTGGGAGAAAGGAGTGCCTTCAGACTTTTTTCATAACGAAGTTGTGTAAGTTTAGTCCATAATACATTAATAAACAATGTATAAGGTTTCTACATGTTATTATAAATAATACCATTCATAAGCTCTTTGACAATAAGATCACATATATAGCATGTTAATTTTTTTATTGACCAATATTACACATTTGATCATTTTTGTCCTATTTCAAATATTGTATTCCGACGTCATGTGTAATATACGAGGGGTGATCTAAAAATGTTCGCGAACTATCTCTATCTTTACAAAACCACAATTCAGATCAGAAAGAACACATAGAGTCATACACATGTTCTATATATAGTATATGTAATGGAACGTTTTGCCCTGTGTTTGTGACGTCACAATGTGCAAATGACGTCATAAGGTAGATCACTTGTGACAGAAAATGGTTCATTCAGTCTTGTTCAAGAAACGAACGGCTGTAAAGTTAAACGTATATATCTTGGAAATTCCTCAGCAGAACCATATAATAATCAATACACGGTTTATGGAGACAAAAGACTTGCCAGAAGTTTTGTCATTAATTGGATTGATTGTTTAAGTGAAGTATGGGAGATGATTAAAAATGATGTTTGTTCTGTTACCCAGTAAAAGCAAACTGGGCAAGAGACGTTTCCTTTGTAAAGCAATTTGATTTGATTGATTGATTGTATATTGTTTAACGTCCCTCTTGAGAATTTTTCACTCATATGGAGACGTCACCGATGCCGGTGAAGGGCTTCAAATTTAGACCTATACTCGGCACTCAGGGCCATTGAGCAGTGAGGGTTCTTTATCGTGCCAACGCCTACCGTGACGCGGGACCTACGTTTTTAAGGTTATATCCGAAAGACCCGTGACTTTCACTTCTAGTGCCGAGCGCTTGGCGAAGGAACAGTCACTACCTATGTTTACGTCTTAGGTATGACGCGGCGCCGCGATCGAGAATCGAACCCGGGCCTCCCGATCACGAAGCGAACGCTCTACCACTAGGCTAGCGTGACCGGTCAATTTGATTTGAAAGATCGTCAACTTCCAGTTAGAAAAATATATGAATACCTTTACCATAATATAATTATCAAATCCCTAAAATATCGTTTTTCAAAGACTTTAAACATATCAAATTTGATAAAATGGAGACACCCATTCTTTATCCACATGAAATAAACGACGCTCAAAAGACCGAGGACTTGGGATTTGATGGTCACCATACTCTTTCTGCAAAAGAATATCATTATCCGGTCATATTATTGAAGAATTGGCCATTTCTGAGAAATGGACTGTTTTTTATTGTAAAAAATAACTTGCACTGTAAGATATATAAGAGTCGGGAAAATAATTAAGCTTCCGTGATAGAACGCTAAGGAGCATGTCACGTGACCGCCTATTTCACATGATCCGCACATGGGCAGAACGATTGCAGATGCACATTTTCTAATGATAATTGATTGATTATATGTTGTGAAAGTCCAATTTGAGTACAAAGACGCACAACTTCATAAAATATAACATGGTGTAAGATAAAGTTGCCACCCGGCACCACGTGTGCCGGCGGAAGAGGACCTGACACCTGAATCGGTGTTTCGGGCACATTTTAGGAATGTTCCAGGGTCTGCCACTTATAAGAGGTCCAACCCAGATTAAGTTAATATATTTCAGTTGTATAAAGTTTTTAGCATGGTGGTTCATGCAATGATAATTGCAGTGGACATGTATAGCTACCGTTCCACTGATTAAGCTTTGTGAATCAAAAGCTGTGTGTTTTGGATATGTCAATGAATAAGACAATATCAAGGAGAATTAATATTTTCTGAGATGCGAGCTTAAATTATTTGCTCGTCTTGTTATGTGGTACATGTTGTACTAAACGGCTCTTAGATAGAGCTGCAGTTAAGATTCGTTTGAAGCGGGCGGGTCTATCGTCACATAATCGCGCTGGAAGAGTTAATGCACGTGGCATGAGAGACAGCGCATTGGTTGTTTGTTTAGAGTATTGGGTAATTTACAGCCACCTGTTTCTTGATATCTGCTTTGCATGCTTTTCGCTATCAGATTTGTTAATTAATGCGCTGTCTATTCGAGTTTAAGAGTTCATTTAAATTTCTATTTCGCTTGTATCCAATGATGGGAGGCATCGGGAATGTTTCGGAACATTGTTTATCTTTTAGAATTATTTTCCAATGTTTGCGTAATATTTTCCACAGTTTTTTGACTGCAGGATTGTACTTGGTTAAAAGCACAGAGGGCGGTCTGTTCGATTTGGTCTATTTTTTTTAGCAGTTCATGTCTCTTAACTGTTTGCGTTTCTAAAACAATACTGTCAATTTCTGAGTCCGAGTACCCCCTTGATATAAGTCGTTCCTTGAACTTTGAAATTAATTGTTTCGATTCTTTAATGTGAACAGGAGGGGATTAATGACTTCGTTGATATTGAGTTCCAAAAACGTGTTCTATTTCCATTGCTGTTGGATGAAAAAGATTTCATATACATGTATATCCAAAATTAAGCAACCATTTTACCGCTTCTCTTAATTTCTTCCTCTACACCACTGAGAATCACACCATTTAAAAGTTGAATTTTAATCTGCTCAAGCTTCGCTTGGTTTACAAAAAAGTAATGATCTTCTGTGCTTCTTATTCTCACATCATCTTTTTTTTACAGGGAAGTAGGAAAATTTACATTTTTTGGTCTTTTTCAACAAAGGTTTTAATAAAGAAGATGAAAATTATGCATAGTATTCAATCTTAAAAATATCTTACAAAAAAATAAAAGCAGTTCAGATCTTGAACAGGGCATACCATTCTAAAGAAATCACAAGTGCTTCTGGTAGGATTCTTATTTAATCATTGGCAGTACTAGGACAGATTAATTAAGACATAATGTTTGCATAATTACTCTTATACCATGTTTGGGTATTTCACAGCCCCTGAAACGATGGTTCAGACTTTAGGATAAGACTTCATTGGTCATATACTGAAGAGACATTACTTCTTTAAAACCGTCTTCTGTAGTGATTGGCTTTACGTATACATCCCATTTCAATCATTTCATAATAAAACATAGCTCTCAGTGCAGATTGGGAACTATGTGAAACCCTCATCCCCCGACCCACTGGTAAATCCCAAAGGTGAAGCTACCTTTGTATACGAGCAATAATGAAAATACTTTTTTATTTATTAGTAATTACGCGAAAATTAAGTTCTCGCGAAAAAACAGTGATTTACAGTAATAAGGATTGTTTCAGAAGGATACAATTCTGAACGTCACAGAAGGTTTACAATTTCTTTTTACTCTAGAAATTAATTATTTGCATCATTTGCAATGAAATTAGGTCAAAAATATACATCAATCCAGGCATCCAATTTTTGAACGTATCATATGTCCTTAAAGATACATTTTTTGAATTAGTTCAAATTCGTACTAAGGTTTATATGGGTAATCCTTCGTATTTTATATCTTTCCAAACAAGTATTTGAAAGTGAGGAGAAATCTTATTAAAGTTCAACATTTATGAAATGTTCTTATTGAAAAAAAAATTGTTATCTGAAAAATATATATGTGATAAGTGTTTCAAAAAATTATATTTGTATGATGTTCTTTTTCTTTCAAATCACTTCCTTAGAAATAATATGAAAGAAAAATTATTTTTGAATTATTGATATTATAAATAGCACTTTAAAGAGGATATATTTATCTAACGGATTTCCTTTTTTATTAATAGAAGTTTAAAAATACATCCTTGTAATGTCATAGGATTCTTTGTAGGATTGCTTACTTAGTATTTCAATCGTCGCCGTAATTGCTTTTACGCCTTTCCATTTCTCCCTTTGTAACATATATTAATAGATTTGTTACTAGTATTTGGTAATTTACTGATGAGATTTATGGGAACCAATTTTGTTGGATACATGTAAAACACAAAAGGAGAGACAAGTAAAGAGAAATGAAAAACTAGAGAAAAGGAGATAAAAATATAAACCATGATCTCAGAATGTCAATCGTCCCGTGGGGATCCGGGTTAGAATAGGTCCTCAGTACCCCCTTGCTTGTCGTAAAAGGCGACTAAATGGGGCGGTCCTTCGGATGAGAACGTATAAACCGAGGCCCCGTGTCACAGCAGGTGTGGCACGATAAAGATCCCTCCCTGCTCAATGGCCCTGAGTGCCGAGCATAGGCCCAAATTTGCAGCCCTTCACCGGCAATGGTGACGTCTCCATATCAGTGAAATATACTGGAGAGGGACGTTAAACAGTATACAATCAATCAATCAATCAGAATGTCAATCAAGGACGGCATTTTTTTTTTTACTGATTTTATTGTCTAACTGATTTTATTGTCTTAGACAACAGATGCGGAGTGAAATTAAAACATTTAACTGATATTCTTACAGTTATTGCACCCAGTCTTCACAGTTGAAATAACCAACAGCTTAAAAGTACATGCACTTGTAATCAACTGCCGAAAGACAAATCACATCAAATTATTATCCGATTTCTACATAATCAAGAAATAAGGAAAACATTAAAGATAGATTGATATACTTAATATATACCGATAACGAACAGTTTAAAAGCTCAAACGTCTATTTAACAATACAAGATTGGATTAGAGCAAACACGGACCTCCAAAAAATGAGGTGGGATCAGGTACCATGGAGGAGTGAGCAGCCCCTGTCGACCGGTCACACCCGCCTTGTGCTCGACATGATTATGAAATTACAGAAAATATATCTGTATATAATGGTTTAACAATTAGTATGAAGAACGTCTGTCAGCATTTGGCTCAATGCTTAAATGTATTTGCTGACAATTTATTTTATCGACCATAGAACTTACGAAATGATTACTCTAAACAAATCTGCTGACAATCTTGTTTAAGCAATTTTTTTGTAATTAATTTACCCCGTTATAACAATTTTTCACACATAGAGCATGCTCTCTCGTATCGAATCAACTATAAGAGATCATTAGCCTTTTACTATCCAAGATCTTCTATATGATTTAGTAGATCTGGTACGTAGTGGAATTTAGTAATTCTAATATCAGAATAATTATTGTCAAAGGTATAAGTCCTTTTCTTTCTATATGTTTATATTTCTATTAATAAACAGATCGAATTCGAATATCTACTTACCCTGTCATTGGTCATTTGCAGAATCATTTTGTTAAAAAACATTCTGATTATACAAACACGCACTCTGAATTTGATACTAAAAAGTAGATTGAGTTTCGTATTTACAATATCTTTATCGGTTTTTTGGAGCCCAGGTCTACCAACAATCTATCGGAATTCCCATGGGTGTGGATTGCGTCCCGTTATTAGCAGACCTATTTTCGTATTCAAATGGAGCAGAATCTGTCCAATTAAGTTCTATACGTGCAAAGAAAACTGTGACTGTGTTCTTAAACTTAACATTAAGATTTATCTACGACGTATTATCAATAACAATGGCTATTACCACTCTTATGTCGATATGATATATCCCAGTAAGCTTGCAATAAAACATACTATAGAGTTTGACACATCTGTATCATATTAAGATATTTTACTTGAAAAGGTCGTTAATGGTAATCTAACAACTAAGCCTTATGAGTCTAAAACATCTGTCTCATATTTGGACATTTTACTTGAGAAAGACGTTAATGGCAATCTAACAACCAAGCTTTATGATAAACAATTTTTCATTCGTCAACTTCCCTACTTATGCAGCCATATACCTTCATTCACATGCATATGGGTTCTTATCTCTCCCTTGATTCGATACGCAAGAGCATCCTCTACGTATAAACCTTTTTAAAACGAAGTACGTTATTGACTAAACAAGTTGTTGAAACAAGAATATATCAGCAGTCTCATTTAAAATCATCATTTAGTAAGTTTTATGGTCAATATAATGACCATGTCAGCAAATAAATTTTTTTATTGAGTCAAATACTGACTAACATTTGTGTTGTTAGATCGTTATTTAGACATTCCATTGTCGACCGAATTTCCCTGTCATTTCAAGGAGCAAACAGCGGGTGTGACCGGTCGTCAGGGGATGCTCACTCCTTCATGACACCTGATCCCAACTCTGATGCTTAGGAGGTCCGTATTTGCTCTGTGACCATTTTGTATTAATTAATGGACATCTGAGCTTGAATTCTGTTCGTTGTCTCCATATGTTTCATTGATAAGAAATTCACAATACTTTTCAAAACAGCATCCAGCCTCCTCTTTCATACAAATTGAGAGACCTTAATTTTCCTACTGAATTGTCTTCTTTGATTTCATTTATCCAATCATGACAATGGACACAAAATGGGTGTTACCTGTCACGATGTGAAACCTCTTCCATGCGTCATGATCCCAGGTCCGTTTTTTTTTTCTCTATACAAAATTATTATTGAACCTGAATGCACTTTTGAGAATAATCACCATTCTTTCTTGCACCTGATCTTTTTAAACTACTAAATAAATATTTTTTTTTTACATTATAACAAGATACGTAAATATTACATTTTATTTAAAAGAATTCTTTTGGTAACCAAGAATAAAAAGATTATAATCATGTCTACATCCTCACAATCTCAAGGTTTGTGTGGAGTTTCGAAATCAAAAAAACATTGAAAACATTGAATTAAACAAGCAATTTTCAATATATATTCAAATATGTGCTTTATAATGAACACTGGCACTTAATTTAGCAATGGGATAAACACAAGGTACTCAGATTACTTATACATACCAAGTATTGTTTAAATCCTCATTTATTTAGCTTTTTACTATAGATTAAGTAGTAATACACTTTGCATTTCTCCACAAATTGTAACTTATAGAGATAGTAATAGTTTGTTGTATCTGAAAACCATAGAGTCGACATATTTTTTACACAGACACCCATGTTAAGAATGAATATTTGTAATACATATCTCTAAGTCATGTGAAAGCACGTATGACTGCGAGGTTTCCTTATACAGATAGGATAGTTGAAATCCTTTTAATTATGTACAACTTTCAGATCTCTTAAAGACATTAAAAATCGTATTGAAGTTAACTACTATTTAAATGCTATTAGGACGTTATATTTACGATGCTGTTTTGCTACAAAACTTAGGGAATCGATATTGTCATATTTCGTGACGATCTTTTGACAATCACTCGTTGATCCATGTGCTCTAAGAAAGCCTACTGAAGAGCTTTCTAAACTTTTATGTTCTTTAAAAGATTGCAGAGAAATCACTGGAAGTTCCAAGATCCGATCCTTACGATTTGGACGTTCTTGAGAGACTGATTACCTTTGGGATCGTCAAGAGACTGTTTTGGGTATCGTCGATTGTAATAATTCGATTTAATCCTTTTATGTCCCATATAAAAATGCATGTATAAACGTTGACATTTTTATTCTTATTGAACAGTTTAGAATGCAAAGATAAAAGAAGTTAATGCCTATGCGTCTGTTTTACAAAAAAATAATGTTGCTCCTGAAAAAATGAGATAATTCAACATAAGACAAAGCTACAGTAACAAAAGTAATAACAATGTTAGATAGATAGAGTATTCGTTTGTGGTAAACACATTTTACATGAAACATTTTCTATAAAGCGCCTTGAAAAAATCGTGATGCATACATTTTCACCATTTTGTCTGACAAAATCTAAGAAAATAACAGTTAGAAACATACGCATAATTCAATGTACTTGTATTCATACATGTATATCTCTAGTATTAAATACAATCGATGAAAACAATAAACACTTCCTTTATTAAACATGCCTACATTGATAAATTGTTCCTGACGCAAAACATTAAGTGCCACTTTTTAAATATTTATGTAATTTGGTTAGGCGGAGAACTGCCTGGGACTTTTGTAGAGAAAACAATTAAAGTCAGTAATGGTTTTGCATCTCAACAAGCAGGTTATCATAATTGTAAATATGTAGATTTGTCAGTCAGCACTACCAACGATTATTTGTCAGCAGTGCTATTACGAGTCGTCATTTCGTACGTTCTATTGTCGATACAATGACCTTGTAAGCAAATTTATTACAACTTATCACTAAATGCTGACTTTTTTTTTTACAAATTGTTAGTCCATTATACACACATTGAATTGTCCACGGATTTTTCCGTTATTTGCTGAGCATGAGAACACTGTGGGTATGATCGGTCGGTAGGAGATATTCACTCGTCCATCACACCTGATCCCACCTCTGACATTTTAGGTTCGTGTTTGCTCTGCTCCTATTTCGTATTATTTGATGACCATTTAAACTTAAGAGGCAGTCCACCGAAAAACCAGGCAGTATTGTATTAATAGGCGGCACATCGAATGTGAGGAATATTTTGTATTTTATTAAAAACAATATCAATGTAGTTCAAAAGGAATAATGTAACTGAAGATTTGTTTGAAAATTGCTTATTTAGTAAAATATCCTTGTGTTTTGTGTTTTTGAATTCCCCTATATAAACCATTGAAAGTAGGCAAGAAACAAAGAGCTGTAATTTCTAATACAATTTTAACAGGACTGTAATTAACATTTAAATAAATCTAGAAATATTTCATCTTTTTGTTTAAAAAATAAAATCTTTGGGAAAAACACTTTTAATAGAAGTTTTCTGGCAAAATATATAGACATTTTTATGAAAATTTGCGATGCAAGAGTTATCTCCCGTGGCATCGGAAAATCTACTAAACACATTTTCATCGGGATCCTAGTGAAATATTTGAAATTGATACACTAAAGAAAATTATTAAACAAAAAATAAATAATTTATTTTCAAAATATAATTCATTTTAGCCTCCAAACATAATATTTTGATTAAAATTGTCTATAATATTCAGGTTTAATCCACGTTTCCATTGATGTATCAGTGACGTCATAATATTGCGTCACAATGAAATAGTTACAAGTTTTCCAGAGAAGTTCGTAAATTCTTTGCGTAAAGTGTAAAGAAAAATATGTTTTTAAAAATGATTTCTCTTTTTCTGTTTTATTACTCTTCAGAGTGCATTATACTAAATGTTAAATAATATTTTAATATCAAAATGTATTTTACACAGTACACGGGCGGCGTCTCAGCAAGATGACGTTTTGATAAGTAATTTTATACATGTCCGAGAACTATTTTTTTGAAATTGATTTACCAGGACATGCGTTAAAATAATCAATGAAGTGTTTATAATGAACATTTCATATAAAATTGGGAATCAATGATGAATGTTTTAGATTTACGCAACATTTAATTCAACGAAGTTGGTAGATCTAAAAACTAAAACTTAAATACATTTATCTATGCAATCAAATCAAAATTAACGATCTACAGTACGATTAAAAATGGGGGAAAAAAAACTGAAAAATAAGTTATAAAAATATATTTATTGAGTTAAATTTACTGCTGAACTCCCGACTATAATTTGGCACT
>PRKT01000165.1:634579-699123 GCA_003671525.1 Saccostrea glomerata | reverse complement strand
ATTTTTAAAGATTTTTCTTATATATTCCTATGTAAAACTAAGGTCGGCCATTTTGGCCCCACCCTTGCCCCGGGGGTCATGGTTTGAACAAACTTGAATCTACACTACCTGAGGATGATTCCACTTGAGTTTCATCTTTCCTGGCCCAGTGGTTCTGGAGAAAAAAATTTTTAAAGATTTTTCCTATATATTCCTATGTAAAACTAAGGTCGGCCATTTTGGCCCCACCCTTGCCCCGGGGGTCATGATTTGAACAAACTTGAATCTACACTACCTGAGGATGATTCCACATGAGTTTCATCTTTCCTGGCCCAGCGGTTCTGGAGAAGAAGATTTTTTAAAAATGCCATTAATTTTAAACAAATTCATGATTATCTCCCCTTGGAAAAGGGCGTGGCCCTTCATTTGAACAAACTTGAATCCCCTTCACCCAAAGATACTTTGTACTAAGTTTGGTTGAAATTGGCCCAGTGGTTCTAGAGAAGAAGATGAAAATGTGAAAAGTTTACGACGACAACAACGACAACAACGACGACAGACAACGGACAAATTTTGATCAGAAAAGCTCACTTGAGCCTTCGGCTCAGGTGAGCTAAAAAACTTGGATAAAGTCGAGACTGTACACATAAAAATATTTCTTGCATTTAGGCAATTTTAATTTCGCTACTTATAGAATTTACTCTTTAATTCCTGAGACAAATAAAAAAGAAATTTTACTTGGAAATAAGATGAATAATGAAGCTAGAAAGTTGTCTGCTCTGGTTGTTGCATAATGCATGCACAAATACTTTTTTAAAAATACCTAGTATCTATTTAAAGAAAGCAATCAGATCAGATGTTTTACATGTAATCTTCATGTAAATAAAAGACTTTGGTAATTTAAATAATACATACATTTGAATCTATGGTTACACTCATTTAAAAACAGTAAACTGACTGAAAAGAAATAACAGACAAGCATTTTTTCTGATAAATTAACATGAAGAGCCAAATGTAGGAAATTTTTCTAAATTTACGGTAAAAACCGATCCCGATTGAAATATAACCGATCCCGATCGAAAATAATGCAAAGTTAATAAATTTATCAAACTAAAGGCACCTGTCACCTATATAATATGTTAAAAAATAAATCAAGTAATATCTTAATCATATTCCAACAAAAGAGCCAAATTTGACATTACTATCTTAGTATTTTCTTATTTATACAATTCCGGTCGGGATCGGTTTCATTTGTGAAAACTATAAAAAATAAGTAAATTTGACTCCTTTTATTTCTTTCAAAATACATTTTCCCAATGATTTTATTGAATGACCCAAAAGTTTGTACTTTGTATTCATAAAAACATAAGTAAACAAATATGTCCTTGTATTGTATTGGGTTTTATAATGTAAGTCAAATTGGATACTGAATTTAAACATTTACCTGCTAAACTCAAATTTGGACCAGATAATTTTTTCTAAAGAAGTATAAATTGGAGTCTTATTCATTCATAAAATAAAAGATAAAAGTCTATTCTATAAATAATATTCATCGGCACATCCACCTCTGGAGTATCTGTTACATATAAAACAAAATAAAAACGTAGTATTTTTTTTACCCTCAAGTTGACCTTTTTGCACTTAATATTAAGCATTTACCAAAACTAGGACTAGAGGAGCACTATAAAAATTTTTGATGTTGTCATGTGTAAACACTTGCTTTAAGAAGTCTACATGCAAAAAATAATTAAAATCCATGACATACGATGTGCCACCCATTGCCTGGTTTTTCGGTGGACAGCCTCTTAAATACTGTTCGTTATCTCCATGTATTATATTACGAATAATCTTAATTCTTGTCTTGTTTCTAGCTAGATGAAATATTCAAAGTATATATGATTACATGTCATGTACTAAGATGTAAGAGATTTTAAAGATCATATTTTCCTTTCCTCATAACAAATGTACAACTTTAAAAAGAAATGGTAAACTGTGTTTGAATTCTTGCAGGAACCATATATCTTTGGTGGAATGACAGCGTGAAAAAAATCTTCCTTTCTACTTCTCAACATTATCATGAAACAATGAATTTACTTATAATGTTTAAACAATCGTAAACCTGAAGATATTTTTTTCAATATAAATTAAATTAATAGAAAGGGACCAAAGTTTTAAAATATTTTGAATAAAATGATTTGATTGATACAATCTACTCAGAAATGTTATTGCATCTTGAAGATAGTTCTAGGCAATTTGACATTTATATTTACATCGTGTCCCTATACTATGACATATGCATAAACAACTGAAAATATCTCTTTGGTCATTTATACATTTTAAAAAAAAGGTTTTAGATAAATGGTGAAAAAAATATCAGCAAAAAATATCTGTACATTGTATATACAAAATTTAGAAATAAAAAAAAAGCAATATTTAATGAAGAACATTCCCGTGATCATTGGCCATATCACAACCATTGTTAACAAAAACTGTATACTTTAATAATGTATGTAAAACAATATCATTTTTAGGAGCTATGAATAACATAAATAATCTTCAAAATTGATTGTACATGCACGTGCAAGTTTAAGTAGGGCAATTTCTTTGTAAGTGTATTCGGAGTTGCTACACCTCCAAACATTAAGTTTTGATCAAGTAAGCCTGGATTAAACTGGGCATTGTCGCAGAAGAAAATAAAAAAAACAAGAGGCCCATGGGCCACATCGCTCACCTGAGTAACTTGGGTGATGCAGTTCTTTACCAGATTCCCCCTCTTGCTATATCTATCATGCCCCACTACCCCCTTCCCTTTTATGATTTTAAAACTTTAGAATCTACACTACCCAAGGATGCTTCCACATAAATTTCAGCTTTCCTGGCCCAGTGGTTATTGAGAAGAAGAATTTTAAAGATTTGTTCTATATATATCTATGTAAAACTTGGATTCCCTATTGTAGCCCCGCCCAACCCCCAGGGGTCATGATTTTAACAATTTAATATCTACACTACCTAAGGATGCTTCCACATAAGTTTCAGCTTTCCTGGCCCAGAGGTTCTTGAGAAGAAGATTTTTAAAGATTTGTTCTATATATTTCTATGTAAAACTTGGATTCCCTATTGTGGCCCTGCTCTACCCCCGGGGGTCGTTATTTTAACAATTTAATATCTACACTACCCAAAGATGCTTCCACATAAGTTTCAGCTTTCCTGGCCCATTGGTTCTTGAGAAGAAGATTTTTTAGTGACCCCACCCTTTTTTGGTTTTTTATTATCTCCCCTTGTAAGGAGACTTGGCCTTTTATTTTAACAATTTGAACTCCCCTTCACCCAAGGATGCTTTGTACCAAGTTTGGTTAAAATTGGCCCATTGGTTCTTGAGAAAAAGTCGAAAATGTGAAATGTTAACAGACGGACGGACAGACGGACGGACGCCGGACAAAATGTGATCAGGTGAGCTAACAATAAAACATCAAAATTACTCGTTTTTCTTACAACTGAGAAATAACTCAACCTCTTTAAACATTCCAATAAACAAAACATACATGTAAATATTCTGTAATCCCTCATTATCGTTTCCTTTATTGTCTTCTCTTTACGTTTTGTAAAGAAAACCTTAATTACAAAATAGGATTCTCCGTATAAGGTGCTGTTTAAAGTATCAAAATTCCTATTATTTGCCCAAGAAAAGAACTCGTCAACTTTTGTTACTTCCTGAAAACGAGTACAATCTAACACAGAAAATATTTAGGCGGTAGCTCTCTTTGTCTGTTTTTTTTTTATTTCAGCCACCAACACACATAGTATTACCCGTATATAATTTTAATTTTCCATTCCCCAAGGTTTGTTGGTGATTTTGCAAATTAACATCTTTCCATTACTATAGAAAGTTTGATGATCATTAAGACTATAATAATAGGATTTTATGTATTCTCATTCCCCTCTGCTTTTTCCTTTCTACTATGTAGAAGGGGGCAAAGAAAGCTTGCACCGGCTGAATCAGAATGGATCTCACTATTTAAAATTGACTTTTCTTCTGTGTCTTCTTTTTGGTGAACAGATTTGGTGTATAATTTTTTTCCATATCCCCATTGTTTTCAGTTAGAAGCGAACAATTTATGTTTTCCTGTTTGACATTTTTCATGCATCCGGCATTTGTTCGTTCACTCTCTCTTGCAGTTTTTTGTTGCCTTCTTTTCAAATAGAAAACTGTCAGCACAAAGAAAATAAATACGATTATTGATACAAAAACTACGACTACAACATCAGCATTTCCATTTGAATGAATGCTAGAATCTGTTCTTGTTAGATTCACAGTTCCATTTCCTAATGAAGACGTAATATTTCCATTCAGAAAATGTATCGTTGATAAAGGTCGCCAAATAATCGTTCTTGAAAGTACTTGAATTTACAAGAGATAGATTTGCTTCAATAAAAGTGTCATTTTGATTTTGATCTTTGATGCTGCCTTCTTCATCAGTTCCAGCAAGATTGATTCCGTTCATGCTGTCATTTTATTCTGTAGAAAATAATGTTTCGTGGCTTATTTTTTTCTGCTTATTTAATATTTCTTCCGCTTTACATCTGTACTCAAGCCTTGCTAATACTAGTTCAGAGTAAGAAATCTTTTATAACATTTAATCTCAAAAATCATTGTGTTGAAACGCGTAGAATTGAGTTTATTCGCCAAAAAATTCACACAAAAATTCACGCTATACTTTTCTGCTTTTAAACACATTAATAATTTTGCTTTTTATCACTTTTTTTTTGCATTTCATCGCCATGATATTTGCGTTTAAAAGCAATAATACTGCGATTAAATACTTTTACGATTAAATACAATATATATTATATAATTTTTGCAATTAAACGCAATATTTTTTAAAACCCAATTATGATTCTTTGTAAGGATTTCTTCTCCTTTAAACACAGTGATACTGCATTTGGAAATCAGACATCAATTTGCCTGAACGTATTACAAATACTGTGACCTGACACTTTAAAGAACTCTTTAAAAAATTCTGAGTACACGTGCTTATGAAAGATGTTTCTGTTTTTGAGAATTGTAGTAAAACAATGCCATCCCGACAACAAGAATGTGGTAGAACCAAACACTTAACTGTAGTCTTTGATAAGGAACTTACGTGTCACAATTGATTGAGAATGTCTCAGTGGTATAATATAGTCAATTTGGAAAGACACATCGATCAATCAGTCTGTTTTCATTTGATTTAATGTTGATCATTTGATTCCATCTCCTATGTACTCGTATTTACTGTATGTATCCAAAGCAAGAGTTGTGTATATATTTTTGTGTCTAAAAACTTCATCATGATGTTGGCAATTCCAACATACATGTATCATCAGTCGTTTCCTGGGGTCCGTCATAAAAGTTTAAACTGTGTGACAGCTTTGCGATAGATAATTTTCGAACCATTTTTTTTTCTTTATGTCTTTTATTTAGAAAATTCTTTCTATGTGCTGTGTCTTGTTTCAACGTTGCAAAGTAAAACAAAAAAGCCCTTGCTTTATATTTACAACCCAACTTTTTTTCTCTTTTTTAAATTCATATCAATGATTTATTCATTCAGAGAGCGTTTGCTCGGAAGAAATCTTGATGCTTTAAAGCTAAACAATACACACATTCCTAAGAATCTTAATCGCAATATTACTGCGCTTAAAAGCAAACATTTTTGCGATTAAAAGGAAAATTATTATTGCCTTTAAACGCAAAAGTTATATATTGCATTTCATTACAATAGAAATATTTCTTTCTCTGAACTAGCCTTAACGGGCTTCCTTACATGGAAAGGTTTAAATCACACGATACTTTGTTGTTATCCTTGTGAAAATGATTTAATTTGTTGTTTATCGACAATGCAACTACATAATCATATTAAGCATTTCTAAAAATGCAAGATATCTTATCGGACTTTACATTATTAAATTGTCTTTATACAAAAGTCCTATAGTTTTTCGAAACCCACCCCCCTTTTCTAAAAAGGTTAAGATTGTCTCAGTTTGTAATATATTAAACAAAGAATTTCCAATTTCAAAATGTGCTCGATTATTATGTATGGATATAAAATCACATTATTATTTAGATGAAATTTCGGTTTACATTTAAAGTTTCAAAGCAGAATTCTATTTTTAGAGAATACTTGAATAAAAGTGCTCTTAGTGAACATTTTCGGTTAGGTGAACTTCTACTGCACTATCGATTATGGACAAACAGGTATGGAAACCATAAAGAGCAATTATGAAATAAAAAATAATACACACAAACTCCTTAGTTTTAAATGGCGTTTATTTTGAACATTTAGTTTACAGCACCTTTTAAAGTAGTTCTGATGCCCAGCAGTATGCCCTTCTCTCTGATTTCTGGAAGAGAACTACATTTTCCAGATGCATGACTGCATATTACTTGCAGATAAAATTAATCCCGAATATCATCCTTAAATCACACCATTTACATCCCAACAGATAAGTAGAAAAGATTCGGTAGCCAGACTATGGTGGTATATTTATGCCATCCACACAAGGCATACATATGCCACCATACAAGACGGAAATGCAGAAAATTTAATACCATAGTCTCTAGGCATCGACCTATTGTAGAAAGATCTGTCACAAAGTTAAAAGTCTTCAAAATTTTGAACAGTTTTGGCTTCATCCAAGATCTATTCTTCCAAATGTTGTAGAAATAATTGAGGGATTAGTTTGTGAAATAAAAGTGCATGAATAAAAAACATTGATTGAATTTTTTATATTCCTTTTATGTATATTTCAATCATTAAAAGGCTATTTAATAAACTATACAACGTTTTTATGTGGAGTCCCATACTTAAGGTCCCGTAGTTGCTTTTTTGTAAATGTTTACTCAATTGGGAACAGTGATTAAAAAATAACTATATTGTGTGACATATTCAGTTAATATATTGAAAAGCACGATAGTATATGTACCTTAGCTTTTCACTCTGAGTTTATAATGTTATTTAAGAAACAATGATCTGATATTATAGAACACTGATGAAGGAAAAGCCTAGTTACTCATTCAATTCAGAACTACTTTAACCCTTTAACTACCAGAGATTTTGCGTTTCTACTGCAAAATTAACTAAAAATTTTCGATTAGAAATTTAAACATTTTCTAGCCAATTTTACATAAAGTAACCGATATATTTTCTGAAAGATTAGATCCTAAAGTATTTGATTATGTAGAGTAAAATGACATCGAGGTTGCCATGGCAGCGAATAAGACCCATATTTGCCAAAATATGTCTTTTGTTTCCTTTTTACTTCCCAGAAATACAAACAAATTTACAAATAACTCTTCCATAACAGAAGATTTAGTGACACTATTAAAACAAACCATATTGTCAATTAGTTTTAAGTTATACTGGTCAATTTTATCTGAAAGAGAGGGTTTAACAATTACGTAATGTCCGTTATACGTAAGCAGGGTAGGGTCTTCTGGCCTAATTGAAATAAGCAATTTTCAAATCGCTTTCCCTCTGACAATTTTTGATTGATTTCAATAAAATTTAGTACACATAGAGAGAACACTTTCATTTACAATTTTAGTACTTTTATTTTAATGAAAATTGTTGCCATGGTAACAAAAAAAATGGAATTTTGAGAAGTGTACATCTTTAGGATTGTTACGATTTCAATAAAACGAGGAAAAATACCACCTATTCAATACCATTCTGCACATTGAAATTGCAAATACCGTTACAAAAATTGACTTTATAAAACGTTGATCGAAGGGTGATGGGGAAGAATATTGCTTTGAAGACTATTTCATATTCCTTAGCTAAATGTTGATTTGATGTCTTCAGAATTATGCGAGAAAATATCTCTCCTTAAATACCCTTTTTCTCCGTAGAAAAAGCCATGTTGTTTTAAGTCCATTCGAATTTTTTTCACTCATGTAGAGATGACACCTAATACCGACGAAGGCAACAAATTTTGACCTGGACTCGGCACTCAGGGCCATAGAGAATGAGGGATCTTTATCATGTCAACGCCTTCCGTGACATGGGACCTCGGTTTGTAAGATCTCATCCGAAGGGTCCACAACTTTCACTTTTACTTCAAGTGCTGATCACATGACGAAGGAACAATTTCTACCCATTTCATATCGACTTAGGTCAGTCACGGCCGAGATTCGAACCCACGACCTCCCTATCACGGAACGATAGATACTGTCGGTTCCACATGTTTTAGATGTACATTTACATGTGTAATGCACAGTTGTTCTTGACATCAAATGCCCCCCTCCCCCGACAATTTACTAGCGTTTTATGATAGAATAAAATTTCGTGCTAATAGATTCTAGCAATCTGGATCCAAGAATTCCCAACAACCTGTACTCGAACATACAATATCACTAATACTTTGAAGAGACGGCCACAGCGCCATGGAAAAGAACTATGCACACTCCCTTTCGAGTCCATCATACATTTAACACCCTTCTAGTTCAATTAATTTAAGTGTGAATTTTATTTTTATTAGTTATCGAATTGTTAATTGCTCTTACCGGTAAATACAACTCTTTTAATAAGGGGGCTAGAAGATGTTTATTCATTGAAACGTCACCAGACTTTGAAATAGTACTTAGATTTCAAAAAACCTATATTAGGATATATGGATAGATGATCCTTCATTTTTACCATGTGTTTAACTAATACAGCAAAACTCGCTTAGTGCGAACACGGATATTGCGAATTTACGGATATAGCGAAGTCATCTTGGATCCCCAGCTATATAAATTCAATAAAATTCTGATACGGTTATAACGAATTACGGATATAACGAAGTGATTTCATAGGTCCCAGTGACTTTGTTATAATCAAGTTTTGCTGTAATGTAAAATAATACATATTTATAAATTTCTGCAAAGATACCCACTTGTGAATCGAAAAAAGTTTTAGAATGAATTTGTTGAATAACAATTTACCGTTAATTTCTGGTATGAAAAACGCCAACATTGTTGAGCTGATTAAACTTGCATTGACTTATTTACACAGCGTTTTGAAAAAATGCGACTTTGATATTCAATAGCGCATTTTCCTATTTTCGTGCGATCATCTAGCAAATATTCTACATAATTGCTCGGTTTTATTTATTTTTTGTAACAGTATAATCAACTTGCTCAGCTTCCTAAATGCATATTCTTGTAATCCCGGCTTATCTGTAAATGATATGGAGATAACAAACATTATTCATTATAAAAGTCCATAAAACAATACAAAATAGGAGCAGAGCAAACACTGACCTCCAAAACATCGGAGGTGGGATCAGGTGCCATGGAGGAGTGAGCATAAAGGACTATTCTATGAGGGATTTTTTTTAGGTAATCCCAAGTTCTTTAATTTGATCAAGTTTGATAAAGACTTGTTTTTAGCTCTGTGTGGACTAAAAAATTATTTAGATAAATAATAGTTCCTAGAAGTATGTTATAAACAAAGATGTAATGTCAATCAGACTGTAAACTAAACCCTCCCCCCATCCCCAGGGAATAGGAAAAAGACTATTCCATAGTGAAATAAAAAAAAATTGTACTTTGTAGCGAATATGCGTACATATAGCAAAGTGTGATCTTTTTGCATCGTGATTTATTTTAATTACATGTATAACGACTTATAAATGTTTATAAAAAGAGCTTTTACTGGTCAAAAGAAATGCATAGGCATCGGAAGCGGGGGAGCTAGGGCTCAGTGAAGGCTTCTGTAATGCAATTTCACCGATTTTTTTTAGGGCCGCAAGGTATTTATGCTTATATCTGCGGTAGAATACATACACATCTAAAATGTTGCTCAGGTGACACACACTTCGCTTTTTCTAGTGTAAAACTATCTAACCACGGCCTAAATGTTAGAATAAGATCAACTCCCATTCTAGAGGCAAAAGGAATGGCCTCTAATGGCTTGAGGTAAAATTACAACTCACAGTACTTAAAATTTTCACGACGAACGCATATGATTAGAGTTCATATGTAACATAAAACCATGCATGCAAGTACGTTATGTACATGTATGAATAAATTTATAATATATACAGATGCATAGATTCCAAGAACGCTTTACATTTCTGTGAAAAAAAATATACTGTGAAATTGAACCTGAAATATAATGTGAATACATTTAATTATTAGAGTGGTCAGTGGGTGCCTTGTATCCATCTCAGTATGGTTTACACAGACAAACGAGTTTCGTGCAACTCAGTGACATCTCTCTCTGTTTGAAAACGAGTTTTTCTTATTTCTTTTATTCAAGGTCGCAGTGGAAATGTCTGAATCTGAACACAGGGACCAGTAACATGCTAAATTTGAATTTACGTAATGACTATGTACATGTATATAGTAATTACGTATATTCAAATTAAGCATGTTACTGGCCCCTGTGTATATAACCTATCCTGTTGCCTTCGTAAAAACCCGTTCTCTTTTCAATGAATGTTATTTAAAAATATTAGCACTCAGAAATTGTTTATGAAAGGAGAGATTAATATGCTTGTATCTATTTTTTTCATTTTAGATGATATGGAAATTGGTAGCGATAATATTTAATTATTTGATCAATTGTTCTTTAGTACATGTACATGTAGGAATGACCTAAATCCGACAAGGATTTCTGAAACAATGGGTGCGCGCAATCGGGGCGCTGAGCCATTGACTATTACTACATGTACTTGTATATCTCTCTCCGAAAGCTATGGAATTTATTTTTATGTTTATGGCTCAGGTCATGTCGAACATTAATTCTTCTTTACAAATAAGTCATTTAAAAAAAATAAATCTGTTCTAAGTATCAAAAGAATGGGTTTGTTTTACATTGCGTTCATATCCAATTTCATTGTACATGTAAAACGTCAAAATGACGTCATAGTACATTTTGTGTGTTTTGCTCGTAAAATATCCAATATTCAACAACACATTTGTCTATAGCGAAAGCATGTACCTTATAAAGACCATCATAAAATTGTAGGGAAATTTCCCAGCATTTTGGTTATGGCATTTATTTTTATTTCATTTTGTGTTGTAATGAGGATAAGGCTTACAGAAGATAGCTCAAAATCAGTCATTTATGCGTAATTTTATCAACTCCCTGGTTGATTATGCAATATTCACTTCAAGTTTACGATAATTTCTTAACATCACAGAGAAAAACTTTGTGTAGCAAAAATGCTCAGTTTCTTCTCTAGTTTAAGAAAATATCAACTGTTTTGTTGTATCCCAATTATTTACGAAACGCCAACAGTTTAATGTCTGTGATGGTGAAAGTGCGTCCAAATGCGTCTCTGGGGGTTAAAGGGTTAAAATGTGTTGTTAACTAAATGTTTAGATAAACGCCATTTAAATCTAAGGAGTTTGTTAGTATAATAATTTATTTATGATTTTATTTCTTAATTGCTCTTTATGGTTTCCATACTTTTTGTCCATTATCGATAGTGCAGTAGAAGTTCACCCAACCGAAAATGTCCAGTACTATCACTTTCACGTAATAAAAAAACTCTTTTAGTTCATCTTTTGTTTGTATGAAATATTCTGTTAATGAAGTCAATATACTTTTCATACGACTCATGGACCACTTTAAATATATATTAATTTTTAAAAGTTATTAAGTTCTTAATTGCTCTTGGCTTAACAGAATAATCTCACAGCAGCAGCAACATATCGAAAAGTATACTCACAGTTATGTGCATTTATAAATAAGGGTTATTAGTCATAAATTTGTATAATATTCGCAATACAATCATCATGCATATGTGTTATCAACGTATTCATAAAAACGCAATTGCTCAAGGTACTAGTAAATCGAAAGGATATGAGAAAGCCCAGGGGTTTCCCATTCGAGTTTTAGGGGATTCACCATTCTGAAAATAGACTATGCTAATCGAGTTCCCGAAAAAAATGTATATGTAAATAAATTGAACCTTATTGTGGACTCAAAATAAAATGATGATTTCAACAATTTTAATTTTTCAGCATATTGATTTATTTTAGATTTTATGCCAACATAAGAAACTTCCCACTTATAACTGTAGGTAGTTGTAAATCTTTACTATACCCCCCCTTGAAAAGCGGGAGGGTATATAGTAATCAATATGTCCGTCCGTCCGTATGTCTGTACATCCGTCCGTCTGTACGTCCGTCCGTCTGTCTGTTACGCTTTAGGGCACCCCTCTCTTATCCGCAACTCCTCTCATACCACTGAATGAAATTTAATGAAACTTTCACAGAATCTTTATTACATATATATTGCCATTGTGCATCTACTATTTTACTTTTTGATCCGACGCATATTTTGGGTTTCCCATAGCAAAACATGGACACTGCCATTTTATACATATGGGAGGCGGGTGGTATCATTAAGTGAGCTCATGGCTCACACTACCTCTAGTTTTTAGTCTAGTCATGACATATTCGTTGTAATAAGGCTAATTGCATCTTAACCCAGGTTACGATTAAACAAAAACCAGGTTGTTATACTATAAAATATCTCAAAAATTTTCTCATTACTGCACAACACAGAGGGTCATGATACATATATCAACACTTTTTAATCTAAACACTAAAAGGATGATTAAATTTAATACTTTACATTACGTACTAAGGCATGATGTTCTTTAGGGGATAATATCATAAAGTCAACCTAATTACTGCTTAATTACGTTAATGTAGAGTGATTATAAATGTTAGCATTTTCCGATCATTGTCAATCTAAAATCTAAATGCTTCTTTTGAGTATATTTGTGTCAAATATGAAATCCCTATGAAATGCCATTCAAAACTAATCACCAAAGTTAAAACTTGTGAAAATTAGGTCCAACATGCATAGTGGGTCAAAATCATATCATGGTCGGAACATCTTGTTTCGGGTACTCTGTAAATTCAAGGAAACTCGGGCTTTTTATTTTCAAATCACGAGAAAAAAATCGAAAATACCAGGGAACATCATCTATTAAAACTTTTTGAAGTTAAAATAAGTTTTGATTTAATATTTAGTCTTGCATTGATGTTTAGTAGTGTTCCTTTACTAAAAGTTATCTAAGAAGGTCTAACATGTACACATTAAAGATATTATAGTCTTAATTCTAATCATTATCAGTAAAATCAACATGCTTACACTTAAGTAATTTTTGTTAATTATAGTAAGCTATAGTTCACTTAAGTACTGTTCTGTGACCATATTTTGTATTTATATAAATTACTGAGACAAGTGAGACCAGCAGAGAGAAACGAAATGGTTATTTTTTTATTTGTGAAAAAATAAATTGAACACTTCGTTTTTTGGTTTGATTTTCCTCATACTTCATTTCTTGGTTTCATTTTCAGACTCAGACGTTTGCTCTTCTGATTTTCATTTCAGTAAGTTTCAGGGAATAGTGATACCCTTTCCAGTGATACCAGTCCACACCGTTAGCATACGATTTATGATTTCCTTTCAGATAGAGACCGTTCAAGTTAGAGTAATGACAGTTTTGGTACCACCATCCCCCTTTATATCTCTTTGCACAACTGTGTCTATCATTTCGATCCTTTGTGACAAATTTTGCATTATTATGGTGAGATAATGAGTCACCTAAAAAGAAACATTATTCATTATAAAATCAGTACATGATTTTTCTGGGGAAAAAACTAAAAATGATTGTATAGGATGACTTACCAGCATTTCCACTGTAGCCTGAGACTTTCAAAACATATCCAGATATTTCATTCCCAACATGAAATGTTTTATAGCTTGCATGACGAGAATTTTTGGAAAAGTCCTTCATATCGATTCGTAGCTTGTAATTTCCTGATTCTGTAATTGTGTGGATTTTTTCATTCCCTAGATGTCCTACAATATGATATATAATAATTGTCGCGAAAATACGCGCATGCACGTGCGCTGCAATCTTATTGGCATAAACTTTAAATGGCTATAACTCCCTTGTTTTTCAACCAAACAGGATGGGATTAAGAACATAGACAGACATAATGGACTCCTACAAGAAGGTATGGTTTTCATGCACGTGCGTGCACGTGCAAATGAGTAAAATAGTTTAGACAAGATGATATCGTCATTATGCTCATGCAATCACATGCGCACGCCTGCATTGCTTAAATTTGAAATACTTGGTATACTTTTAGGAAAACGTTATTTACGTCTTAAATGCATAGATTTTGCCTTCTTTAATGAAACTTACAGGGAATATGGCACGAGAAGGGAGTTGGGGAGCGTTTGGGGAACATCTGTAACGGTTCCCGTTACAATTAGCACTAGTTTGATTTGTTTTTTAATTAAGCTATGTGTGTAGAAAGTAAAAATATATTTGACAAAAAAAGTTTAAGACTTTAAATATCAGGATCGAACGTCGTTAACGACTATGTAATTTTCAATGTATGGCGCGTGGCATTTACCCCCGGGGTAAATGTTTAAAGACAACACAGTCTCAGTGAATATATATCGCTGTTTATTACTTAAATAGAGAAAATATATGTAAATAACACGTTCAGTTAATTTATCCTGGCCTTTTAAAATGTTGAGAATACTTGAATTGATTACAAATTGAGTAATATTGTGTAAATTTCTATTTTTTAGAATTTAGTTCTAAGGGCAGATCACTCTAACTGCAGAAAAATACCTAAGAATCAGAACTCTTTAGTGTGCAGTGTAGAGAGGTTTCTTAAACGATCGTTGGATTTTCTCCACAAATAATTTTTTTTTGTCCTCTCCAATTACAACTTTTTGTTTCATCGCTAAAAACTACTTAAGACCAGTTATTTTCAACCGTCCAGCATAATTTCTTTCTACAAAAACTGATTCGCCGAGATCAGTTTTCTCTTCTTATCGTGATTGTCTTGGAAACAACATGTCTTTTATAATATTTTCATACAATCTTCTTCTAACAGTCCTTTAAGAAATATTTTCAACAGAATTGTTGTTAAAATTATTTGTGAGATCTTCCAAGGTCTGCCTTGGGTTGCCCCGTACCATCCGAAAAAGACGACAATCGGCTCTGTTGTCAGTTTTTCTCCGCCTGCCAGTTCTTGGAAGATTTTCTTCGTTTCCTCTTTCTTTTCCTCGTTTTATAAATTTATTTACAGTCCTAGGATTAACTCCAGTGATTTTTGAGATTTTATGACCTAAATAACCTTTTTCAGATAAATTTACAATTATTTTTCTCACCTCCGGTGTCAAATCTTTACCACGGCGACCCATTTTGTTAGCAGACGATTATTAACAAACAAACCTGAAAAAGAATTAAGAAGATGAATTAAAAACCCAATATCGATATTTGTGCTTTTATTCGGATGCAGAAAGGTTAGATTTTTTAACATATTTAGAAACTAAGAGACGAAATTTCATCGCCAAACCGAGGTACGGAAACTAGGGCGACCATTTTGGGAACTAAATTATGGCCAACTACTGTACATGTAATATCATGCTTTCATGCATGTTGCTTGCTGCTGCTGCTTGTTGTAATTTGGGGTCGCCCTTTACGCTTGGCGACCCCTTGTTGCTTTTAAATATGTCACGACCAACAATCGCCAATATCAAAATAAATGTGTATAAAATCATGTTTGTTTAATTTTCCTCTATATTAATAAAATATCTAAGAACTTTTCTCATAACTGCACAACACAGAGGGTCCTAATACATATATAAAGACTTTTAATCATTTTTAAAGGATGATTTAATATAATACTTTACATCTTAAGGCATGTTGTTTTTCAGGGGAAAATATTATAAATTCAACTTAATTACTGCTAAATTACGTTAATGTGATTAATAATTGTTAACGTTTTTCCGATCATAGTAAATCAGAAATCCATATCCTTCTTTGGGGTAAATTGTGTCAAATATAAAATCCCTATCAAATGCCATTCAAAACTAATCACCAAAATTAAAATTTGTAAAAATTAGATCAAACATGCACAGTGGATCAAAATCATATCATGATCGGAACATCTTGTTTCAGGTACTCTGTAAATTCAAGGAAACCCGGGCTCTTTATTTTCATTTAATTTTTAGTCTTGCATTGATGTTGGGTAGTGTTCCTATACCAAAAATTATCTAAAAAGGTCTTTAATGTACACATTTAAGATAATTTAGTCTCAGTTCTTATCACTCTCATTAAAATCAACCTGACTATAAAACCATTTTTGTTTTCAAACTATCCATTTAAAATGTTCATATATTTTTATTAACCTATGTGAATTACATTATTTACATTAATTAATCATCATTTAAAGATAAAACACAATTGACTACATGTAAGTTTTCTAAAGCAGAATAAATAATTCCATACACAATATCATGATAAATTAACATCCTAACACGAGGACCTTCGAAGCAGTGTCCATGAATTTTATAATGTTGAAAAACGAAATCTTTCTCAGCTGAAAACTTAAAGAGAAAGGTCTTGAAAGTAAGAGATGTATCTACATAACAAGTACTTTGGTTACTTCAAAATATATTTTCTAGAACTTTTTCGAAGAATTAGGGCCTTAATATTTCGTAAATTGATTACAACTTATGTATTTAAAAAAACAATATTGGTAATATACTGGTATTAGAGAACTATAAATGAAAATATAGCACTGAATTTTAATTGAATGCTTATGTGTACCTAGCCAATATATCAACATTTTCTTAAGCGATTCCTTATAATAGAAAAAAAACTTCACACTTAAAGCTTACACTTCAGCAATTTTTTTTAATTATAGTAAGATATAGTTCACTTAAGTACCATTCTGTGACTATGTTTGTATTTATGATCAATAATTGAAACAAGTGAGACCAGCAAAGAGAAACGAAATGGTTAATTTTTATGGACACTTTTTTTATTTGTGAAAAATAAATTGCATACTTCATTTCTTGGTTTGATTTTTCACACACTTCATTTCTTGGTTTGATTTTCAGACGTTTGCTTTTCTGGTTTTAATTTCAGTAAGTTTCAGAGAATAATGATATCCTTTCCAATGATACCAGTTCACACCGTTAGCATAGGATTTATGGTCTCCTTTCAGATATTGGCCATTCAGATTAGAGCGATGACAGTTTTTGTACCACCATCCGCTTTTATATTTCTTTGCACAACCGTGTCTATTATTTCGATCCTTTGTAACGAATTTTGCAGCATTATGGTTAGACAATGAGTCGCCTGAAAAGAAACATTGGTTATAATTATAAAATAAATCATTAATCATTACATGAGTTTTCTGATAACAATTACCTGAGAATGATTATATGAGATGACTTACCAGCGCTTCCACTGTAGCCTGACACTTTCAAATCATATCCAGATTTTTCATTCCCAGCCTGAAATGTTTTATAGCTTGCATGACGAGAATTTTTGGAAAAGTCCTTCATATCGATTCGTAGCTTGTAATTTCCTGATTCTGTAATTGTGTGGATTTTTTCATTCCCTGAAATTATTAATACATGTATTATTATTATTATCATTATTATTACATATGAAAAGGAACATTCTCAATATTTCAATTACGAAGTTTACTCAGCTTTTAGAAGACAGAAAGGAAAGGAAATTGTATAAAATGAAAAATGTGAAACGTTCCAAATACATAAAAACATGTTCCAGATTTCAATTATGACATTTACGCAGCTTTAGAAGACAGAAAGTAAAGGAAATTGTATAAAAGAGGAACCTTGCGTTGTAATAATTGAAAGATTTATTGCTCAAACAGTAATTGTTTGATTTTATGAAGCAGTGCTGTTCCATTCAAATTATATTTTTTATTTCAAGAGTGGTGTTTCTTGTATATTTGTTGTAATATTTTGTGAGTAAATAGAATACTGGACATTGTGTGAAAAATTGAGGTATTTTTCGAGATATACTCAGGGGCCACTAGCATAAAAAGTTGGGCATAAACCTAGTTATTTGAAATTGAAAATTAACACAATAATCATAGGGGTGCAATATGCAATATATGAGTTTTTTTTTTTTTCATTAGCAGAGACCTTTATACTTATTGTATATAATATATAGTATATATATTTTTTGACAAAAGTTTGAACATTTGTCTTTCAATAAGAACACACGGGATATCTTGGTGAATAACTTTAAACAAAAACTTCAGGGAAAAGATTTTTATTGCTGTCAAATAACAGTGAATATATACAGGAATGTATTTTTATTATACCTAGCCAAAACTCATCCGTCAGATTTCCGAATCCAGTTTTGTAGTCATTCCAGGTCCTGAAAAAGTTTTCTGATCCGTCCTGTCTCCTTTGTATGACCTTGAAAAAAAGTGTTCATGTATCTTAATTTCTGTATTCGCATACACAATATACATACTAGTTAATCAGCATCCATCGTAAATGAAATGATTGCTTTAACGGCAAGAAATAAATATTAAATTTCATAATTATAGAAATGGGTGCTTTCTCGAGAAGCTGAAAAGCCTTCATCACTTGAATTTATTTCATGTCTACGTCAAAGACATAATAAGCCATTAAATTATTTGTGTAATAGTACTTGTACTGCAAATATATTTAGCTTTTTAGCTATTTGAATATTTCAAAATGCGAGTATACACTTATTTGCATCCAAAAACACTAACATATATTTTAATTTTTCTGACTTTATTTATTTCAAATAAATTCTTCTTAATTATTTATTTGACTCTTTGCAGTAATTATACATATATTTTGACCTGTAGAACATGCTTTTTGGAAACCATAATCTAAAATCAAATTTTATTTGATGCGTTCAACATTCAAGGCGACTCTTACTTAAACGATTAAATTATCATCATAATACTGCAAAAGCTTTTATTTTAACAAATTCAATATTCTTAACCAATAGCCCTGGATTAAATGAGAGATATAAATATCGTCAACTTTGATGTTGAAATAAATTTTAAGCAATTGGAAGAAGTTTTGTATGTATGGCCTATTTAAAATACAAATAAAACGCCAATTACCGTCCATCCACCCCCGTCTGTCTCCTGATCACAGTAAACCTGGAATTTAGATCCTTTCTTTGGATAAATTGTATACACCTTACTCTTTTTGTAACCTCTCAACAACAGGTCCTGACAGTCTTTGGGATGAAAGGTATATTCCGAATCTACAAATGTTTGCAAGGGAAAAATAATGAACTCTCAATTTGTAAACAAATAAAGTTAAATTTCAAGTGATTACAAAAAAATATTTACTTCTGTGACCTCTACAATTTTGAAGTAAAGCATGCATTGATCTCAATTCATTTTTCAATTCCTTTATGTCCTCTTTTGTAGCCAGCGCTGTTTTATTTTCCTTCTCCTGAGTTCCTCCTTTTGTCACAATTTTTCCTTTGTTACAGTTCGCTTGCTGAAGTTCAACAAGTTGAGAGGCAAGGTTCAGGAGAGTTCGAAAGGAATTCATTTCCGTCACACATTGATTTGTTGGTTTTGATTTAACATCATCTTTTATTGCCTCGATTGTACTCAGCACCAGAAATAGTGCAACTAGGACGAGTTTCATTTTACTAGTTGAGTTCTGTAGAGAAAAGAAAAGTGAAAAACGATTTAAGTTGAGTCATGATTTCACAGTGTTAAATAATTTTATTTTTTTTTACTACTACGAAATTACATTGATATTGTTTATTGGATATTTTTCTATACCCACAATTACTCCTGTGGCAAAGTAACACAATGGTATTGTATGAATCTGACCAAAGCAAATATTGTGGATTTACATAAATAATGTAAAAGATAAAATGCCTTTGTGTAAAACATGTGCTATAAAGAATTTCAAGGATCTGGGGTGAAAAGGCATTAATCTTCTGATACACAATTACCGGGTATATATTTCACCAGTTTCACTTAAAAGGCGAACTTCTTTTTGAAAATGATAGTGAAAACATGCCGTTTTCTATGATATGAATTATTTATGTAAAAATATAGAATTAACTTCCACTAAATTTTAGCAAATTACTTTGTACTTCAACCTGATGAATTTTGATGAAATAATTTATTATAATGCTTTAAGAGTACTACTGTTTTCAATAAACTTTGCCATACTTTATAAAGAATAAGCATGAAATTAACAACATTGCAAGCTTTGTTTTATTTTTACTTTACTAACATATAGAAAATTGATTTTTAAAAAGTGGTTAAGAAATAAATGTGTTATAAGAATTCATTAAAGAATGAATGATTTCCCCTCTTACCTTCCCGAGTAATCCTCGTATGTGCAATGTTGCGTGAGTTATGGATAGAATATATTTATCCTAACTTATGCGAACGTGCGACATTTGTTTGATATATGATATTTTCTAAAGTCACGCTAACTGATAGTTAAAAATATTTAGATTTTTCAGCTTTGTTTTGTAAAGAATTTTTTTTCTCTTTTGGCATTTCTTTTTTTTTTCTCTCTCTCTCTCTCTCTCTCTATTGGTCCAGATTTGCTAGTGAAGGAAAAAGAAAGAAATATCAATATGCTTATACTTGATATACAATAACAGAGAAAATGTATTAAGCATATAATTCATCAAGAAATCAAGATCTTTACAAACATACGACCAAAATTGCTTGTATTTAAATCTGTAAACACCAATTTATTGGAACATGATAATTACAAAATTAGTATTTATGTCACTTTTTTTTAAGTCAGTCTTTTTTCTAAATTTATTATTTTATTTGTTTGTTTAATATTCTGCAGTATTTAAATCACCCCCGGTCACTCATTCGATATTCAGAATAGCTTCTTGAATATAATTTAAGTATGATTTAAATAATGACAACATTGTTGCCTGCTTTGTAAGATCTAGATGGGACCAGTACATACAAATTGTTTAATTTTTCACTGCTCAATCATTTAACATATATTTTTTTTGCATATAATACATGTAACAGAAAATATTATCAGAATAAAAATATGTGGGGCTTGATATGAAAGACGTTAAATGTTGAAGAATGTTCTTTTAAATACCCTTCCTGCACAGGAAAACGCCACCCCCTCCCCTCCCCCATTAATCTTTTTTTTATCACTTTGTAAGCAGTTTTTAAATTTAATTTTTTATAATTTGCATTTTTTTTCAATACAAATATGTAATGAAAATGGAATTGTAACAAATAGTGTCAAAATCAGAGAATCTGGCGGAAGTTTTCTTAAAAACTAATGAGTGACATACCTTAAACTATCTAAGAAAATCGCCCATATAAAAAGGAAATTCATCGCAGATAGAACATGTATATTACGAATGGAATACGAGAAGAATGATAATCTTTTATTTTATTTCTGCAAGTTAACTAGGTTAACTGCAGTACACAATATATACAACTTAACATTGGTTATGCAAATATCCAAAGTAATGATGTGATGGGGAAGTGATTCAAATTTTTTTGTCCTATCCTGTGTTTGTTAATCGTCTGCAATAATCGGGAAAATCAGCTGATTTGTAAAACACTACAACAATAATCAAACAAAATATACACGCATACGTCTATTTATAAACTCTGATTAACTACAGTTTATTATACATGTACCATACTTTGATATCAAAGATTTTAATTTCCGTAAATTAAAGTTTTTACTACGGTAAGTTGTATGATTAAGTAATTTACGAGGGATGAAGAGACCCTCGAATCCATGTCCACCACGAAATGTAATATGTTACGTACATAACTACTCATCAATTCTTCATCCACGAATTAAAAAACCCTCACGAACCAAGAGATTTTTACTCAAACAACGACAATTTTACAGTAGACGGTTCTTTCAATCATATCCAAAGATGCTTCGTTCTTTTTTTTTCTTTTTTTTTTAAATCCGTTTTACAATTTTAGCAAAAACTGTTGAAGTTCCATCTTCTACTTATGAAATAAAGAAACAGCGATTAGCCTACAAGAAACTGCTGTCCCGAGGGTGGTACATATATATGTGCATGTATTACCTTACCGGTAGATGTTTACTTTCGTTTCTATTTTTGTACTTGCATGAATCGTCAATTATTTATGAGCTGTTTTAAAATAGCATGCTGGTATATATAGCGCATTATGTCATTCTTAAGTATAGTTTCCGTATATTTCGTGGAGGGAAGTCGTGATGTTATGAAAATAATACACATCAACCCAATTTGAAAATCAAAAAAAGAAAGAAAGTGAACATCGCTTTGGTCAATCACGTCAATTCAGCCAAAACGTTGAAAGGTAAGTTTAACATTGTACTCACAATTTTTTTTCAAAAGCTGCTGAAACGATTTTTTGTATTATTTTTTCCGTGTTGGCAAGCAGAGGGAACGTCCTCTACCAAATGCAATATATGAAATATCAAGTAGCACAGTGAATAATAATCTTTTTCTATAAACATGTCTTACCTGTAGAGTTTCAAAAATTACTAAAGATAACAAGATAATCATAACTCATTTCAACCATTTCTCCTTCTTTTTTTTCCGGGGGGTGGGTCATATATTGCAAAGACAGAATTATATTATTAGTTAACACTTATCAGACATATGATCAATACAGAGGAATCACAGTGGGTTTGACCGGTCGAAGGGGATGCTTTCTCCTCTAATGCACTGGTGCGATTTTATCATCCTCTTGCGTTACATGAATAAAGTACTGCTTTTGCTCTAGTCCCGACTGTTTATTTTTACTGGATATATGCGATCGTCCTTATCAATTATTTGTTTATCTTCATCTTTGACCATTCACCCCAAAAATTTGTAAAATCTTTACCCTTGACATTTCTCAAAAAAAAATTGCTAAAATATTTCTGAAAAAAAACTTTAAAATCAGCAGTTTAACAATCTTGACTTTTGATAACGAACCCCTTGAAATTTTTTTCATGTTTATATATTCATAAATGGAGGAGTGATAATTCCCTGCCGATCGCTTACACCTTCCGTGTGCTCTTTATTATGATCGGGAAAATAATGGAAAATATATCAGCCCTTCACTTATAAATCGTGAAGCCTCGGATAAGTAAAAGAGAGGGACGTGAACAAAAAAAAGTTCCATACCACCAGAAGAATATTGTATCTAATAGTCCCCTACTCTTTTATACATGTTATGTGGCTGCTATAGGAAATTTTGAAGCTGCAGATTATATCTTGGTACTCATTTGCCATGCTTATTAACTCATTCCCTTGTCAAGTTGCGAGTTTCATATATATAATATATGACTATGAAAAATCACACGCATGTTATGTATGTTAATAAAAGTCGAGTGGTCTATATATAAGTCTTATGAATAAAAATCTTTTTATTTTATACACAGGTCATTTCAATAAAATATTTATCTTCTTACTTTACTATACTTACAGCCATATCATTAAGATTAGAAAGCTTATTTGGTATTCATGCAATGTTCATGTATCCAAGTTCTAAGATCCTTTGATGTTCATTACACCCCCTTAACGAAGTTTTTTAAAGTAGACATGAAAAACCTTAAATAATAATGTAATTCAAAATCATTGTTTATTCAATTTATTTAACTCTTAATCAGAAAATAAATATTAAGTTACAACTCTCAAAAAATATAGATTACAAAGATTTACTATGTAGGTTAACATGCTTAGCAAAAACATTTTACTTACAGAAACATTAAATTGCACATAAATCAAAACAATAACAGATGTATGTCGTTAAATATAAATAAGTAATTTATATTAGAAAAAATTATCAATATTTTTACAATGTAATTAAAATGAGATGTTACATCCAATTTTAATTAGATTGATATTTTTTACGAACACATATAAAAATTCAAACAAAAGAATAAAATATTAGTTGATGGAGTTGTTGATGGTGGCTGCCATATAAGATATTTTGAGTTCCATGTATAAAATTTTGGCAAAAAGCGTCATTGTCTCTCAGTATTATAGCGCATTCATCAGGTAATATACTAGTATTTAAAAAAGACAGCTTGGTAAGTACATGTATATACATTAATGTAAATGATTCGGAAGAATACTCGATGAAATAAAGCAGTTTATATAATTCATCTTAATTCTGACATGTAAAAAAACGTACACAAAACATCAATATGACAGTAGTTTTTTAATGGCAGGGGTATGATGGTATGCTGGTTGTATTCGTTGCAATAATTGGCAATAGTCCTTTGTACTTTATTCAAAACTTATCAAACCTGTGAAATCTAATATTTGTTTTTAATCATTTTACGGTAAAACAGCAATTTATCCTTTAGATAAAATGATCATCATTATACCAGATGATAAAATTACTCAAAACCAAACAACTTCTGTCTTAAAAACAATGAATATTGAATCATAAAAAACTTGTTTTGATATTTTATTCCATTGTTTGTTAATTTGATCTTAAAATGTATAAATATGCTTACAAAAAATATCTTCGGGAAATAGATTCAGCTGCACTTAGTACAATATAAAACGATCAATATGAGGAAAATAATGAAAAACTTGTCTGAATCTTTTCTTCCGCTCTTCCGATACGTATAGAACTGTACATCAAAACCACCAACATGCTATAACTTTTTCATCATGTATTTTCTGTTTAACGTTTTATTTCTGATATAGTGTTTACACGATGTGTAAATACACTAAATTTGGTAGAAGGGAAAATATACATTTTTATCCATTGAATATTATTATTTTTCAGCATTTTTTTGGTTGTTGATTTGTGAATTATGTATATTTTTTTATTTCTCGTGCATGGCGACCTGGAAAAGCACTTACATTAAGATAATAAAATAAACTTCCTTCATAAGAACGTGACAGTTTTAACCTGTATATATGACGTTAGTCGTCTTTGGATCATACAGATTGTTTTAACTTGTCTTTACTTGAGAATATGTCTCCTCACAAGTCCATGTTTTTCTTTGAAAATGTTTCAGTGAAGCTAAAACATTTCTTCGCTTCAATAGAAACTTTCCATAGAGTCACAACCCGTTTTCTAGGTTATCACGTTCCTTCCTTTATTCCACAAGGTATTTTAAAAATAATAAGTGGCTATTGAAAATTAAAATTGCAATCGATTTTCTTGAATTTTCTAAACGGCATACATTATCTTGGTTGATTCGTCCTCTTTTTTTCTTGTTATACATGTATGTATGTATTTCACTGATAATGAAATTGAGACCAGTTGTATCGGGTTTTCTTTGTACGTCGAGTTTACTTCGTCTTCTTTTACGCTGATTCCTCAATACCTTTCTATACAGAACGTTCAAGAAAGTCAAGACTTTGAAAAACATCAGATTTAATCCTTGCAGGTGTTGAAGATAGTGATTGTGTATCATTAAAGACAATGTTTTATTTCAAAGAACGTCCCTCAGCTTTTAAATGAGTAAAAAACTTCTCGAATGGGACTAAAACAACATACAATCAATCCCGGCCCCTAGCCTTTTGTCTGAATTGTTTGACAGACATTATATATCAGTGAATAACGACAAAATATACGGTCACATTCCATCTAGTTAAGTGTTATGGGAATTGTACTTTTAGCAGGTGTCAATGTCATGAATTTTAGTGTTATAACTATAGGATTCCGATTTAAATAAGAGGGAGTATTTTCCTCCTTTTCAGCTGCTTTTCAAATTAATATAATATGTAAGAAATTGATAAAAACTTCAACTAGCAGGTTCATTTCGATCGTCCCTGCCACAAATCATTTTACTATGTTCATCAACGACATTTGATTGGTCATTCGAAGGAAAGTTTCCCTCATAACTTCCTGTGACGTGTGCTTCCTCGTCGGTCCTCTGTTCAGACACGTTCATTTTTTTCTTCCACCAAAATATTATTCCAGTTAGCAGAGAAAATATAGCAAGAGGTAAAACAAATCCCAATGTCATTATCACAGCCAATTCTGAGCTTGGGTTTGTTTCTGTAGAGTCCTCTATTTCATCTGCGTTGATACGAGTGTAATCCGCCAAAGCACTGGTGTTTAAGAATTGTTTCGTAGTATTGAAAATCGAAAGAGGTGTGATTTCTTCAGGAGAAGTTTCATTTTTTCCAGTAATGATAACCCAGCCTGGCATGCTGCCAATTTATTCTAAAGCATTAAATAAATATTAGTAATATTAATAAGCATGTGGACTTACTTTGTAAATTTGAGAAAATTAGATACTCTAGAAGTATAGTATTTAAAATATTTTATACAAACAGCCCTAGTTTCTGCAATATTAACCAAAGGAATTTTGTTATGCGTTGAAAATTTGTAATTTTCAGACATAACGGCTAATTTTAGTTCGTACCAAATCAAAAAATCTTAATATAGAAAGAAGATGGATGAACAAGGCAAGCAAAATGTCTTTAGTGCGACAAACATGAAGTGAAAAATACAATTTCAATTACTGTAGATCACAAAATTTTCGCGACAACTTATTTTCGCGAGATTGTCATTGACTCTTTGTAAGCGAGACATAATTTTCACGAATATTTGTCATTCCTCTATATAATCGTAAGGAATACTTTTATACGCGAGAATTAAATTTTCGCGAACACATTGTCTCGCGTAATTACGCGAAAATAAAGTTCCCGCGAATAAAAAGTGATTTACAGTATATCAAAAAGTGCAAATTTGGAGATTAAAATTTTAGCGGATTGCTACAAAAGCGCTAAAATAAGCCAAAGTTAGCACCCCGCTCAAAATTCCCGATACGTATACACAGTAACACAGTATATATTTTAATTGCTAGAGTTCGAATCCCAAAAATATTTGTTATGTTTTTTGCTAAAAGAATATTTTTTCCGATTTTTTTCCTCTGAAATGTTTTGTTTATCATAATTTCAAACATGCCAATAATGAGAACTTTTCTTAAAATACATAATGCACGACCTAAATACAATTTTATTCATCCATCTTCTTTATATGGTGCTAATTTTCTTCCGATTTTTTGATAGTCTAATTTTACAACTTCCTAAACAAGCAAAAATTCCAGGCCCCCCCTGGTCCTCCCGGATACTACGTGCCTGATTACTTTATGAATTTTAAGTTCAATGAAAATACCTTGAATAATTTCTTTCAAATTGTGATAAGTATACAATAAATTGTTAAGTCTTCGGTCTTTGGGAAGGTCAAATTGAAAAAAAGAAAAACAATAACCAAATTCTCACCAAATTATGCATAAGTATACGCTAAGATGAAAAAATGTCTGGAATAAATTTTGTAGCTAACAAAAGAGAAGTGTGAGGTCAAGGTCAAAGAGTCAAGGCAAAAATGTTAATGCAGATGGATACCTTTCCTCAATATGTTTTAGCAAATGAAGATTAAAATATGTATCCTTATTTGTTTCTTTGACACTTCTTTCAACACAAAGTTCAGAAAGTTGAGGGGAAAAGGGTCATTTAAAAATGTCGCTGCCATCAACTGCACAAGGCTACAAGCATATTAAGCTTCAAAAATATAATTTCTTTAACAATAAGTTAAACATGTACACAAATTTGAAATCAACGTTTAAAAGGTCAGGTAAAAAATGTTTATGGCATTGAAATGTATGAGCATGTAAAGTTTGATTTAAACATTCTTTAAATCTTTTTTTTAGTATTTCTAAACATAATTTTGAAGTCAAGGTCAAAAGATAGGTCAATAATGCAATTCAACAACGCTCGCAATGCAATTTGCATCAGCATTTAAAAGTTAGTTAAAAACAGCTTCAATAGTTTCTATGAAACTGAACTTAATATCAATTTCAAAACAAAAATTAGAACAAAGTCAAAAGGAAAGGTTATTCAGATTAACAAGGTGTTGTCAAGGTAAAAGGAGAGGTTAAGGTCAAAAAATTCTGATGCGCTAGAATAGCTTTAATCAATATGCATCAGCATTTTAAGCTTTATAATGATATCATGATATTATTGAACAATTCAGATCAATATGTATAAGTACATAGGGTTTGATAAAAAAAATATCTAGTTTCCTTATAATTGAAATTGATATGTATAAATGGGGAATATTTTTCGATATAATCAATTTTAAATTGATCTTGAAAACTTGCAAAGCAGTCTTTCTAGGTTCTACTTTTCAATGTATTTTTACAGGACTTAAAGGTTCTTTTTATTGATTAATTGAAGCCAATCACGGAGAAGGCAGAGGAAGAAAGAGGGGGGTGGGTTCCAGAGGCCGCCCTTACATTAACTTTTCTGAGTACAGTGCATTGCTATAGTTAATTTTCTTTAGATGTTGTTACCCCCACCTCATCCCACCCCAACCCACCCCCACACACACCCTTACATACACCTTTCAAATCTTCAATGCTGTAAGGGCAAGTACTTGAAAATTCCAGGACTTGGACTGTTTAATTTTTGCTTCTTGTCAGATTTTTTTGGGGGACCCCCATCCCACACAAACACACACCCTACTTTTGAAATCGTTGATACAGACTGTTCCAATATAATATCGCAAGATGACATTTACTTCGCTCTTGCACAGATAGAAATTCACAATATTAATGTTTACATTTTTCAAGAATGATGTGTACACTGCGTGATCATTACATATGCCTTTAAATAGACCAATGAGTCACCAGTGTCTAAACTCTTTGTTATCATAATGGCTATTCTAATTCTATATTAACTTTGGACAAATGATTCAGATTACAAATTTTATTATCTAGCCGTATAAACACTTATTCGAATATGTACACACATTGCATATTTTATTTGAAGCTAAATATAGCCAAGTGTGTTTTCTCTCTACATGAATATACATACTGCATCAAGGTATCAAAATAAAACAGATATTTACTCACAGCTCTGTTAATGAAAAGTACTAGCTCATATGTATATGAATACTTCTACACACATCCGTATGTGAATCATTGCGTTTCGCTTTATGACTATTTATAAAAACTAATCATACAAAAATATCTCTTTTCACGTTCCCGAAATGTGAAACCAAAATTTGGCTGAATGCCATCATATCGGAAGTATTAAAGGTATTTTTACTTTTTAAGTTCACGAAACATCTTATTTTTTTCATTCTGCGTCCATTTATCGATTATCCTGTTAGAATACACTGTATAAGTAATAATTTAGATATAGTACGATATAATTTGCTAAGTTTGGATACACCAATATGAAGGAAAAGAGGGACAACGCAGTTTCAAAAGTCAGAAGGGAGCCAACATCCCCCACAATACTAATGTATGCTCAGAAAAATAGCCACCTCCACCCACCAACCCCCATCCCCGCGTTCTACAGGCCTGAAGGAATATCTTGTTTTCCTTATACATTTTTTTCGACTTTGACTGGAGTTTTCATTAAAGATCTTTTTCTGCAAACACGGGGGCTTCGTTCCCATTTACTAATACTAATATGCCACCGACAAAAAATTTCTCTATATACAAAATAATGATGAAAGTTGGCACCAGCCAACGTTTAACAGATAATAATATAACAGCACAATTTTTTTTTCCAAAATTCGGCTACATGAACCTATGTCTCTCGATAAAGAGTTATATAAAAATCAGTGTAATATGCTTGTTCAAAGCTTGACTTTAAATAACGGGCCCAATGTAATACTTTCAAGTTCATATTCATAAAGATAATTATTTATCAGTAATTAATTTTAAAAGGTTATAAAAGTAATGAATTGCTCATTTATTTTTAATAATGAAATATATTAAGATAAAAAACAGTATTCAAACTCAAAAGTCCATTAAACAATACAAACAAACACGGGCCTCTAAAACATCAGAGGTGGGATCAGGTGCCGTTGAAGAGTGAGCATTCCATGGCGACCGGTTACACCCTCCGTGTGTTCCTTATGATCGGGAAATACCGGGGAAATCTGTCGTAAAATAAGAAAAAAAACATTCCATACCAACAGAAGAAAATTATATCTAAATAGTCTTCCCGCTATTCTATACATGTTATGTGGCTGCTATAGGAAAGTTTGAAGCTGTAGATTATATCTTGGTACTTATTTGTCATACTTATTTACCATTTCAAAATAAGTTTCTTTTACTTCTATTTTCAAGTTCACCTGTTAAATTAAGCATGAACAACTTTAAATAAGGAGCTTAAAATAAATGAAATATTTTTTTATATCAAACCTCATATACATAACCATTCCACTCTGGCAAAAGAAATACAAAATTCAAAGTTAAATGTTTTCATACTTATATTTGCCCTATGACGTAATCATCATTTCGTAAGTTCTATGGTCGATACAATGACCTTGTCAGCAAATACAATTTATCATTGAGTCAAATGCTGACTGACGTTTTTTATACTAATTATTAGTCCATTATTTATACACTAAATTGACGACGGATTTTCCCGTTATTTCCTGATCATGACAAGGAGCACACGGCGGATGTGACCGGTCAGCAGGGGATGCTTACTCCTCCATGGCACCTGATCCCACCTCGGATATATCGGAGGTCCGTGTTTGCTCTGCTCCTGGTTGGTATTGTTTTATGGACTTTTGATCTGGAAAACTGTTCATTATCTCCATACATGTATGTTTCAGAAAACATTACCACATGGAAAAATTCCTTTTTTTGGAAAAGGCTAGCACAACTAATCAATCTATATGATTCCATGATTTTTAAATGAAATTATGGTTTATATCACAAATGCTAAGTTTTAATTTAAGTCAGTGCTGATCCTATCTATAATCGTCAACAACAAAAAATAAAACATTGACTTGTGTAATGCTAATAAAAGCATCAATTAGAAAGTCTATTATTGCAAGCAATGGCTTATGTCACCCCAAACTAACCCATAAGCTGTTATAAAATTCTTTACTTTGATTGAACAAAAGTTACAGAAAGCGAAAGAAGAGCAAGGTGCACCTCAAAGCATGGCTGAAGCAAAATAGTTCCCGAAATATCCTTTTCAAATCGGGCATTTCTGCCTTGTAATTTTTTTATCCACTTAAATGACTTGTTACAACCAAAATTAGATTATTGGAATTTCAAATTTAAATAATAATATTTTAAATATTCTATTTAAAGGTCTATTAACTCATTCCCCCGCATTTAAGACTAAGAAAAATCACACGCATGTAATATGTATTGATAAAAGTCCGGAAGGCCGGGTATTGTACATATATGTCTAATGAATGTAAATTCATTTTGTACAAAGGTCATTTTAATAGAATATTTACCTTCTTACTTTGTTGTACTTACAGTCATATCATTGCGATTAGAAATTAAAGCTATCATATTTGGTATTCATGCAATGCTCATATATCCAAGTTTTCAGATCCTTTGATGTTCATTACACCCCTTTAACGAAGTTCTTTAAAGTAGATATGAAAAACTCTAAATAATAATATTATTCAAAATCATTGATTATTCAATTTATTTAGCTGTTAATTAGAAAATAAATAAGGTATGACTCACAAAAAATATAGATAATAAAGATTTACTATGAAAGTTAACATGCTTAGCAAAAACATTCTACTCATTGAAACATTGCACATACATGTATATAAAAAATAACGGATACATGTCCTTAGATTTATAACTAAGGAATTACACTATAGTAAAAATTTATTAATATTTTTACAAATATTAAATTAAAAATTAAAACAAAAGAATAAAATATTAGTAGGTGGAGTTGTTCATGGTGGCTGCCTTTTAAGATGTTGTGAGTTCCATGTATAAAATTTTGGCAAAAACCGTCATAAATTTGTCTATCAGCTCTATAGCGTATTTATCGGATGGTTAGTTTAATGAAGACAGCTTGGAGCGTACGTGTATATACATTGATGTAAATTATTCGGAAGAATACTTGATAAAATGAATCAGTTTACACAAATCATCTTAATTCTGACATGTAAAAAAATCATAAACACAAAACATCAATATGGCAGTATTTTTTTATGGCAGGGCCTTTTAATTATAACATGTAAGGTAGTATGCTTGTAGTGTTCGTTGCAATCATTGACAATAGTCCTTTGTACTTTGTTCAAAACTTATCTGACCAGTAAAATGAAATATTTGTTTTTAAACATTTTAACAGTAAAACAGCAATTTATCCATTAACTAAAATCATCATCATTATACAAGATAATACAAGTACTCAAAACCAAACAACTTCTGTCTTAAAAACAATGAATATATATTGAATCATATTACAACTTATTTCGATTTTTTTTGTACCATTGTTCGTTATTTGACCTTAAATGTATAAATATGACTGCAAAAATATCTTCAGAAAATAGATTCAGCTGCACTTTGTACAATATAAAACAATCAAGATGAGGAAAATAATGAAAAACTTGAATCTTTTCTTTCCGATACGTATAGAACTGTATGCGTACTCATCACAACCAAAAACATGCTTTAACTTTTCATCATGTATTTTTTTTATATATATATTCGCTGTAGTGTTTTATACGATGTGTGAATAGTTGGATACATTAAATGTGATTGAAGGATTAATGTTTTTTTTTGTACTTTTCTAAATACTTTACTAGTACTACTTTTTTCAGCAATTTTTTTCATTCAATCGTGTATATATATATATATATATATATATATATATATATATATATATATATATATATATAAAAATATATATATAAATATATATATATATATTATTTTAATCATATATTCCAAGCCCTCTGATTGGCTTAAACTTGGTCACATGATTAAGTATATAACAGCATATAGACTTGAGTTACTATTTATAGAATCTGAAAAGCATATCGACTTGACGTTTCTTAAAATGGACGTAATTTTCTGTACATGTAAAACAAAAAATTAATAGTAGTGATTTCACAATTATTAATAGCTAATACAATATATGACTTGATGTTTCTGAAAAAATATATGTACTTCAATTTGTGTTTAAATTTGTAATGTTCTGTAACTGATAAGATGTAACAATGGCCTGAATTAGGATCTACTTAAAATTAGAACATATTGAATATCTTTGTCAAAATTGATACAAAACAATAAAAAATATGTACATTTGTAATATTTTCAATTATTAAATCCTCTAAATTACTCAAAAATGTAAAGAAAAAACAGGTAATATATTAAACAGCTTAATTTATTTTGATTTCTAGTTTGTAAGTGTTTAAAAGAGAAAATTTGTGGTTTGTCCCCATTTTTTCAAATTGTTTTTTACCAACCTCTGTAAAAAATAATATAACAAATGTAGCCCTTTGATTCGGTCAATCCATAGATATATCGACTTCACAGAAAAGCATATCGACCTCGCACTTCGTGCTCGGTCGATATGCTTTTCTGTGAAGTCGATATATCTATGGATCGACCTCATCAAAGGGCTATATTTATATAATATATATATATTAGTGTTGGCAACGAGTACCCGGTTAACCGGTTTATCGTCGAACGTTGCGAGTATCGGTTAGTAAAACTGCTATTCGGTTACTCGGATAAAATAAATTCTACATAGTAAAGGCATAGAAAATGAATGTTTTATAATCATAGGCGCTTGGGTCAAGGATACTGTATTTTTTCTATGTAATGTATTGTCGAGGAAATTCGAACTATACTCGTAACATTTTTTTCAGTGTGCAGTGTTAATTTTTAGTTTTTTGTAAACCTTTCTGCTTCAAATACACTAGAATGTCGCGGAAATTCGATTTTATGCACGCTTTAAAAATGACATATCCCACAGTATACTAAAAAGTAGTATACAGTGGGATATGTCATTTTTAAAGCGTTCATAAAATCGAATTTCCGCGACATTCTAGTGTATATGAAGCAGAAAGGTTTACAAAAAACTAAAAATTAACACTGCACACTGAAAAAAAATGTTACGAGTAATTTATAAATGTATACTAACTTACATATTTCCCCTATTTTAGGTACCGTTAGACTCTATCTAGTGCATGGTTGTAGTGAATCAAATTGTTTTGATTAGTTTTCACAGTTTATATAATTGATAGCTTTGATTGCTTGGGGTATACATATTTTGAAGGCCTGAGTTATAATTACCTCATTTGATAATTTAACGAGATACCGCCGCAGACATAATAACCTTGGAGTTGTAACAAAAGAACAGCTGATTCAAAATCTGTTAAATCACCTAAGCTAAAATTATTCGAAAAACCAGCGATTTACTGGATACTCCACATATTAACTATTAATTATGGAGTATGTAAATAATTATTCTCTTTGATTGCGACATATTTCGGGGGCTGAAAAAGAAAGTGTAAAATGGTGATTGACGATGACGTATTTATTTGTCTTTGTGTGTCGAATTCCCTATTAATTTTCTTTATTTAAAAATCGTAAATCTTTGACGATATCGTATGTGTGTATTGTAAATATAATGTCCCTATACAGTATATTCGTGCATTACTACTACCGATAAGTATAGAATAAGATAATTAATAGATATTGATACTTTTACCAAAAATCATCCGAGTAACCGGGTACTCGATCGGAAGATGAAGCGAGTAACCGGTTACTAAAAATCGTCCGATTTGCCAACACTAATATATATATATATATATATATATATATATATATATATTCATGTCTAGAGCATGGCGACCTGGAAGAGCACGTGCATCACGCTAATTGCATAAACTTCCTTCAAAAGAACGTGTCAGTTTGACCCTGTACACATGAAGCCTTTGAGTCATACAGATTGCTTTAACTAGCCTTTACTTGAGAAAATGTCTCTTCGTGTTCAAGTCCCTATCTTTCATAGAAAATGCATCAGTGAAGCTGTAACATTTCTTCACTGCAATTGGAACTTTCCATAGGGTCACAATACGTTTTCTAGGTTGTCACGTTCCTTCATTCATTCCACTAGGGATCATATAATAAGTAGTCATTGAAAATTAGAACTGCAATCGGTTTTCTTGAATTTACTAAACGGCATTCATTATCTTGGTTCTAATTTGCCTCTTTTTTTCTTTTTGTACATGTTTATAAGTACTTCTCTGCTAATAAAATTGTTGCATAAATATATAATTTAATTGTATCGGGTTTTCTTTGTACGTCGAGTTTACTTCTTCTTTTACGCTGATTCCACAAAACTTTCCTATATATATATATATAAAGGACGTTCTAGGAAGTCACAACTTTGACAAAAATCTTGTTTAATCGTTGCAAGTGTTGAAGATAATGATTGTATATCAATAATTGAACATCTGTGAATCGATGTTATTTTTCAAAGAACTTTCCTCAGCCTTTATACGATTAAAAAATTCTCGAATGGGACTAAAACAACATCCTCAAACCTTTTGTTTTACAGACGGCATCATATCGATGGATATAAGGAATTTCGATGTTTTCTTTCAGTAACCAACTACTCTTGAAGTTTGTCGAGGTAAAATATACTTCAGCAGGATCCCATATGAGTTTTCGGAAACTGTACTCACAAAAGTTGTCAATGAATTTTGAGGTTTTAATAGGATTCCGGTTATACATAAGGGAGAGTATTTTTTCAGACTTAAATTAATCTTCAAGAAGTTGATAAAAGCTTCAACTATTATAGCTCGTTCGTATGAATCGTCGTTGCCACAAATCATTTTGCTGTGTTCATCAACGATTTTTGATTGGTCTTTCGAAAGAAAGTTCCCATCATTACTTCCAGCTAGCTCTATGTGCTTCCTTGCCAGCACTATGGCACTCTGTTCAGTCAGGTTCATTTCGGCGAAAATATGTACCGATGGAAGACGATAAGTGCAGTAAGAGTAGGTATTATTTTGTCGCCGACGACAGAACGACAATATGTACCCTCACATCCGCTCTGGGTGTATTAGGGAACTGAATTCTCAACAGGTGTTATTGTTATGATTTTAGGGTTATTATAGGATTCGGAATATACATGAAAGAGAGTATTTTTCCTCCTTTTTAGCTACTTTTCTCATTTTAATATGATCTGTTGGAAGTTCATGAAAGTTTGAAATAACTTGTTTATTTTAATAGGCACCACTCTTCATTTTGCTGCATGCTTTTAATCAGTCGTTGCCTCAAATCATTGCAGTGTTTTCATCAACGGCTTTTGTCTGGTCATTTTCAGAACTGTTCCCATTAGTACCTCCTGTTGGCTCTGTGATTTCTCCTTCCTCAACAACCCTCTGTTCAGTCACGTTCATGTTCCGTTTATTTTTCCACCAAAAAAATAGTCCAAGCATAGTGAATATAACAATTGGTACCAAAATTCCCAAAAATGTCATCACAGCCGATTCTGAACTTGAGAATGTTTCTGCAGTGTTTTCTATTCCATCTGCGTTAGTATTGTTCGCCGAGTAGGTGGTGTTAAAAAATTCCTTCGTAGTATTGTAAATCGAAAGAGGTGTGATTTGTTCTGAAGAAGTTTCATTTCGTCCAGCAATTGAAATCTTGCCTGACATGCTGCCACTTTATTCTATGGCAAATAAATAGAAGTTATTGTCATATCAACTAATAGCGGTTTTTTTTAAATAGAGTTACATGTAAGTTTCGAGAAAATGAGATACTGGTACAAACATGCAAACTTTCTACAAAATTGAATCATGAATATAAAGGAAAATGTCTTTATTCAGACATAAACACCATAAAAATTTATTTTGAACTTACTTATCGAGTCCAACGAGAGTTAGAACATACATATAGGTGTTGCGTTTTTAACATCTGATTTCATGACAGCTTCGAGTAATCCTATTATTGACACATTAATATACCACTGAAAAGAAGAAATAAAATATAATTTTTTTCTCTTTAATAATTCTAAGTGTTTGTCAAACGTATAATATTCTTTTTTTACCGAAAGAGGTGCATTAGAAAAAAAAATTAGGGATATATTACATTGTCTCAATAATTTCCATACATTCCAATTATTTCTCAGGATCGATTCAAGATATCAAAGGTATATTCACTATATTGCCTTTAGAAAAAAAATATGTTCCTGGGACCCATAGTTTTGGTGAAATGCAAAGGTCAACCGTTTTCACAGCTCTCATGATGCATTCCGAAGTCATTTTTTATCATTTATGTACAAATAATAATTACTAGTATTTTAAAGGATGTGAATGATTGCAATAAACGTACCGTCGATCTCTCTTCTAACAAAACAAAACCATAATTTAAACTACTTGAGAAGAAAACAAATGCATGAGAAAACGTTAGCTTTAAGTACTACTACACTTGTATCAATCACTCTTTTATGAATTATATGGTGATAACGAATAGTATATTTAAGCTTAAAATACAAAATAAAAGCAATGCAAACACAGACCTCCAAAACATCAGAGGTGGGGTCAGGTGCCATGGAGGAGTGAGCATCCCCTGCCGACCGGTCACTGCTTCTCGACATGATCGGGAAATGGGAAAATATTTTTTTTAATGGGGTTATCAATTTAAGAAAAAAAAACATTAAATTATCGGCACTGGCAGCTTGTAAAAAGACTAGTATTTGCCTAAAGTTTGCAGTAAAAAACAACAATTTGTCATTAATTGTCTATTAGTTTGTCAGTAAACATATAGTAGTGCAAGCTGTGAGAGGCGTCTCCATATGAATGTAAAATTCCCTCGAGGGATGATAAACAACAAACAAACATTTGCTTGCTCGGTTTGGTTTCGTTTGGTTTTCGTTTAGTTTGGTTTGATTTATTGTTTCGATTTTGTTTTGCAGTTAACAGGTACCCTTGGATTTAACGAACTTGTTTCTCCAGCAGACGTCGTCATGCAGACAATTAGACTACTCTCAATGATAAACATGTGTATTGCGTTTTTTCTTCCTGTTTAGGGGCTAGTTATACTAGTATTATGAAATTGGAATATATTAAGTACATATGAAAAATATTAATACAGTGTATGTATGCGGAAGGATATTTTTAAAATGTCAAATTATGAATTGACTTTAAAAAATTATAAAGCATATTTTCAATAGACTATTTTTCAAGGCATTTTTATGAAGTCTTTTCTATATTTTGCAGATATATACAAACTATGTCATTATCGAAAGATGCTGACCTTGCTTTTACTCAGATAAGGAATAGCCAAACCAAGAGGGACATGAGCCACAACGCTCACCTGAGTTACTTTGGCCCCGTTGTTCTTCATCAGAAATAACTTTTGTAATACTTATTATACAAGTAGCTGCCGATCTTAATTGATTGTAGAATTTTAATAAATTGATTATTCTCTTTAAAATTGCGAGCTCTTAAACATCTTTCTAGATTTCTTTTAAAAAGATTAAAACCATTTTTAATTTTATGTAAATAAAAAATTTACAAGCAGTACTAAATGTTGGTCTTAGTCGTAAGTTCTTTTGTAAAACGGGACCCAGAACCTGTCCCCCAGGGGTCATAATTTAACTTTTTGAAAAGATCAATACTACGTCAGGATGCTTCCACATAAGTCTAAGCTTTTCTGATCAATTGATTCTTGAAAAGATTTTTACATTAAATTTTTCCCATACGTATACCTTTCAAAGTAAAACTTGGGATTCCCTATTGTGACCCCTCCCTATCTACCAGGCCATTTAGATTCTTCACTACCTCAGGATGCTTCGGCTTTTCTGACTCTGGCAGTGTTTCCCGAGAAATCTTTTTTTACAGATTTTTTCTATCTACATTTCAATTTGAAACTTGGATTCCCTACTGTGGCCACGCCCTACCCCCGGGGTCATGACTTTAACAATTTAAAACCAACACTACCCCAGGATGCTTCCACTCACGTTACATCATTTCTGCTCAGTAGTTCTCTCGGGGATTTTTTTAAGAATTGTCTAACACGATATTTCATTGAAAAATAGGGATTTTTTACCTTGGCCAAACTCTTCTCCCTATAGGGGGCATTATTTGAACAATTTAGAATAAAATCTACACCTTAGAATTTCTGGATCACTGGTTTTTGAGGACAAGATTCTTAAAGATTTTTCTATATATATAACTTGAATTCCGTATCGCAGCCCCGCCCTAACCTAGGGGTAAGGATGTCAATTATTTATAATTTACACTACCTCAAAATGCTTTCACTTGTCATAATTTTCTGCTTTTCAGAACCAGTGGTTCTCGAGCTTTTTTTAATTGGCCCCACCCTTTTTGTCTTTTCTTGATTATCTCCCCTTGTAAGGAGACCTGGGCCTTAAAACTTTAAATTCTTTTTCACTCAAGAATGCTTTGTACATATGTACAAAGTTCGTTAAAATTGGCTCAGTGGTTCTGATAATCATGGATAATTGATGAAAAGTTGAAAATGTATATGTTTATAATTTAGTTTTAACGCGTCATTTCATTGGTTAAACGGTTTTATCCATTTCGGATAACATAACTTGCCTACGTCACAATGCGTTAAGTCAAAAACGTAGATCACTCCGCTTGACGTTACTTCATAATAAGCTTTATTCCTTAAATAAAAACAGACGGACTGACGTGTGATCAGAAAAGATCACTTAGTTTTCAGCTCAGGTGAGCTAATAAAACAAATGTTTACGTTTCAGATTGAGGGAAAATGACATACATGACGTGTAGTTATATTTATATACACACGCATATAGTAGCTGGACTTTTTTAGTCTTGACCTTATCATGCTCATACCTATAGTGTCTAACTTTTTGATACTCTCTTATAGTACATGTATATTAAACTTTTAGTTAAAATCGGTATAAATTGATCATCTTTCAACGTAATGACGACTCCTATACGTATATAAACATTGTATATTTCAGCCAAAGCTAAAAATAGGCATGTGTATGAAACGCCTCCGCCTTTTCACAATATGATAGATATCAAAGTGTCAAAATAACAAGAAAATACTCACAGTTCTATTAATGAACAGTACTAGTCTGTATATTCATGGATACTTCTTTACTCATCCTTGTCAACCATTACATCTTCCCCGTATTATGGACTATATTTAAAATTCAATCTTTAAAAAAAATTCCTATTTTCATTTTCTTCTTTTCCGAAAACTTTGGAAATTTACTTGGCTGAAAGCCAATCGGCCACTTTCCGATGCAATAAAATAATTAAATTTCAACATATTTCAAACTTTTTCGACGTGATAAGATTTACTATAAAGATCATCCGTTCTAATGTCTTCTCTAGTAATTCATGTTTAAGTTTCAGTGATTTTAAGTTTAATTTTTATCAAAATAATCAGATTCATCATGCAGATAATTATGTCCTGTTTTCCCGGCCTGGCTCAAACATAATTTTAGCTGCTGAAATGTAGCTTTACTGTTTTATATAATTAGTCTTTGTCCATAACGCTACATACATGTAGATCAATTCCCTTATATAATTTTATATGCAAAATTTTCTGCGCTCTCTTGGGGAGTTCACTTTTCACTCCCTAATTCTAGACACATTCATCAACCAATCTGTATATTTTACCCAACTTCGACCCTTTATAGTCGTCTATATTTCCTATTTCTGTTGCATTGCTATTGCAGAAAATTCAAGTTCTGTGCAACATGAAGTTATTATCGTGCAGAATTGTTCGTGTAACGTGTCAGTTATGTAGTACTGTTACTGTTACGTTGCAACTACTGTAGCAATTAAAATCCTGAGTATCATATTGTTTCGAGACAAACACGCTAACCACTACACTACAGAGCTCCTGATGAAGTGTCATTTAATTCATGTTTCCGACAGTACCCTTAAATGGACCAAGTAATTTTCGGAAAATGTTTTTTTCTAAAAGTGTATGTTCTACTTTAATGTTAGATGAGATATAAAAGAAAACTTTTATAGAATTGAGATTTCATTTTGTCGCACTATATATAAGCACTTAGCCTGTCTTGTTCATCCATCTTCCTAGGCAAAAGTTGGAAAATGTACCGATGCAGTGCATTAAGTTCTAATCTAATTAAAAATCTCTAGATCTTTGACTCCATCCAAACTAGATTGTTAAACAAAAAATAAGCTGACATTTTTAAATTAAAAATTTATTATTTCTATCAATATAAATAATAACCAAGTTTTATTCTTCAGACAAAGGACGGGTTTTGATTGGTTCCTTCTTTGTCGATCCACGCCATCATTTCCTCGCCGAAGTCGTCTGCCACGGAATCCTTACTGAAGGCAAAACTGGCGTCCATAGAAACGTTAGGTGACTTCCGGTCCTGTGGATTACCTCGGATCGGAGAATACGGTTTCAAACCGCCACTTCTTTCCATCTGCGTTTTGTGGTGCCTGCTGAAAACAAATTATTCAAACATTTAATTATTAATATAAACAGATCGTTCATTTTATAGCATAGGCCTTCAGTTTGTTTAAATCCTGCTGAAAAACTGGGTAGGAAAAATATCTTTCCATTGGCCTTCCCCGGTTTTTCAGTCTGTTATAAGCAATCTGAAGGGCCTGTGTTCTACAAATGCAGTTAAGGATTTGATTACTCTTTCAAAATTTAAATTCAAATTTAATTTACAACTTACTAGTTATTATTTTTTAAGATCATAAATATGGACCATAAACCATTATCAAACTGGAATACATTTATGGAATTATTTTATAAGCTGTCCAAAATAAATCTTTTCAAAACTTTTACTATATACATGCAAAAGTGAATATATAATAAGTGAAAAAATTGAAATATGAAAAAGCCCTTGGTCCTTAACAGTCACATGAGTATCATGTTTCCCTTCTTATCACCAATTTTACCAAATCTGGAACTTGAATCATTTTTTTTTTCATGTGGGAAGTTTTCTTAGGTACAAAACTGCAATTTTTTTCTGGATTTGTAGAATTATGTATTTGAAACTTACAACAAACATACCTAAAACACAGGTTCAGAGGAATAGGGAAGGCAGATACTATCAAATTCACAATTTTGGATTGGGGTGGGGGACCCCCCCCCCCTATTAAGAATTTTAAGGGTTACTAAATAAATTTGTCACATTTGGGAAAGTTTTATACTTTTTTTGCATGTCAAGAAATTTCTGAGTTAAATTTTTCATTTTGACTGAGGTGGACACCCCCCCCCCCAAAAAAAATTGCAGGTTCTATGCCTGTAGCCTTTCTATGGAAAGCTGAAAAATGGTTGATGGCAACGATTGGAGGGAGCACCAAAAAAAGATAGCAATATGTCACTTCAATGACTCACATAACCCCAACAGGGATAAAAAAAAAATCATGCAAAAATCAATTGTCTAAACTACATACAAAGAGCACACAGATATGAAATTTCTGAATGTCAATGAAATGTTAAGATATGATATATATGCTGATTAGTAGGGCATGCATCAGCCTAGCAACTGTTACCATGGAGATAGTGATGTGTACATAGCAACAACAATATATATAATAAACAAGTGTGGCAAAAAAACATGCTTTGAACACATTCAAAAATCATGAATACCGAAAAACAACTGCATTAATGTAAGCATTGCATAGGAATATATTCAGTGAGTTATTTAAAAAACAAGAAAATAAAATAACAATAATAAATTGCATTCAGTGAAGGTTATTATTGATGGCATTCATGCTGAACATAACTAAGCTTCAATTTAAAATCATAGTATTGTATTTTTTTTTCATGCATAAAAAATAATTTACCTACATTTTTTTTTTCCAAGATAAAAATTATTTTCAAACACATTCTTTCAAAAATAGCTCTGTAAACAGGTATTTAACACAAAACATGCTGCTTTATATAAAACAGAAAGTGTACATGCTTGAATTTATATTAATATTAATGACAATTTCTTAATCTTTATTCTTTCTTTATCTTTCCTTTCTAAGATTATTCTTGCAGATCCGTCAAAATCTCGTTCCAAACTTTTCAAAGTTCCAATTTATCACTGTTTCCTGGATGTTTTGTTGTCATGCACAACACAAGAAGTACAACTATAAACTTAATTCTGCCTTTTTTTATTTTTTGCTTCATTATTCCTATAGACATTTCCTCATAAACTTACATTTACATGTACAAAAATCTATTCACTTGATGATTTTGACTATTTTTCATGGGGCTAGTATCACTCTCTCTCTTTCTCTCTCCCTTTATATTCTGAAAATATCAGCACATATGGTCAAGTTACCTCCCTTTCCCTTACATACAGCTATACATGTAAGACACAATGTACAGAACTGAAGAACTCCCATAAACATTCTTACCTTGTTCTTATTTGAGACATTAGAAAAAAATAAATTGCAAACTGTACATAAAACTGCTGAAAATGATCTGCATTTACAAAACATTCACTTCAGCATGTGTGGTAATGTAAAGATATACAATTATCTACATACAAATGAATGATAAGAATGCCTTTCTTGAGAAAAGTTAACCAGCAGTCAATTTCAAAAATTAAAATTTCTAAGACCTGTAAAATAAATAACAAACTAATAAAAGTGGTAATATCATAAAATTCAAATAATAAAAATAATGCCATAAAATGTGAGAAAATGAAATCAAACGTGGGAAAAAAATTGTGTTCAAATCATGTGCCACACAGTGAGGTTTTTTTTAGTTTGATAATTCAATTTCAATTTAAGGATATCACACAAAAACACATTATGTATCTCCATGGAAACAGTATACAGACTGAGAAGTAACCATGACAACCCTCAAGGCTCTCTCTCTCTCACCTGTGATGAGTCCGGGGGGTAGAGGCCTGGTTTCGTGTTAGGGGGTCACACTTTTGAGGGGTCAGAGGTTGATAATGGGTGTGTTTAGTTTGGACAGATTTGTACACTCTTGTACCAGTCGGAGTCTGCATGGAGTATTGCACGTGAGAACTATGTTCTTTGACAGCCTCAAAGCGAGGCGACCCATGCTGGGGAGATTCAAACGATTGGTCGTTATCTCGCTTGTGCGACAGGAATGGAGAGCCCCTGCGGGTCGCAGGCGAACCCGGGCCAGGGCGACAGGAAACAGATGATAAAGAATGAGAAGGGCTCGTGTGTAATGAAGACGAAACAGGATGAGCAAAAGACGAGTTTGAACCTGAGAAGGAGTTCTCTCCCCCTGAGTCTGTGGATTGCTGGGAGGGGGAGCTACACCGAGATCCTCCTATCAGCTGTTGTTGATACTGTTCAATGTACCGCTGCCGACGCATTTTTTCACTGTATTTGTAAAAGTCTGACATTTCAAAAGGTTTAGAAATCACCTCCACGTTCCGATGAGGCTGAATTTTGGTCACAGTCACTACTGCGTTTGACTTTTTGGTATATTGTGGAGAATCAGATCTGCTGCTAGGATAAAAACTTTGGTCACTTAAAGAACTTGGTCCTTTGCTCCCAAAAAAAGAGCCCTCATGTAATCGAGGGCTATAACAATGATTTTCAAAACTGTTCTCATGCTGATCAGGACTGGTGATTATTGGTGACGGTTCAGTGAATGCCGAGTCTTCCCAGGGGGCCGATTTATGACGCTGGTGTTTCGGCGTCCCCGTTTCCTCGTGTTTCACCGGAACCTCTATCACACTGTTTCTAGATGACACAAGGTCATATTCCGATTGAGAATTCCTCTTACTTCCAAATTTAGAAGGTTCAAGGTCAGTTAAAACACTACTTTCACCATCACTGAGTTGTCTATCTCTATACGACCACCTATCGCGGCGCCGCGTATTCCGTTCTAAGCTCCCATAATGCCCCTGAGACATATGTTTGCGGTAATCGTCATATTTAAGAGACATGTCAGATTTACCATAACCCGTCAGTACATTGTCACTAAAATCAGGGTTAGTGGGAGTCTTCATTTCATCAGTACTTTCGTAATGTGAAGTCCTCTGAGTGTTTAGATTATACATATTATTGTTCGAGCTAAAACCACTGTCCTGACTTCCTTTCTCGTAACGTTTCACGTTCTCGTATTCTGATTGGCTGGACATGTTGCTGCCAGACGAAGCACTGCGACTACTGAGAGGGGGAGGGAAAATCTGGTTCCTGTAGGTGTTTGCTTGGCTTAGGGAATTCAACTGGGGGCTAAAACATAAAACAATAAATCAATTTACATGCCTAAAAGTAATGCTTTTTCAAAATGTCCAATTCCATTACATTTTGTCAGACTAATAATAATTTTGGTATCTCTTTCTATTTAGGATTCAAGCATTTTAAAAATTATTTTTTTAAATTTTGAATTAGAAATTATTTTTTGCATAACAGCCTCATTACAATTTACATACAACCTTTGTTTTCAATAGGAATTCAAGTCAAAACAGAATGGATAGGAAATTAGTACATGTAAGAGTATTTGACTTTCTTGACACTACACTGTATGTTCAGTATTAGACTTAAATATCATGAGATTCTGACAACACTGACCTGCTGAGGGTGGGGCTGAGAGGGGGCGGAGACGTGGGGGACAGCTCCCGGGTGGTGGCTGACCGTTGGATTGTGATCTGTCTGGGGCCGTCACCAGAAGAGTGCTGAAAGTCAAGAACAGAATTAGTACTCTTAAACACCTATCATATCCTGACCAGTATTGACAAGTAAAATGGGTTTTTTATAGAACTTTGGAGAAAAATATAATTATGTTGCAACATAAATTTGAAACATTTTCCTTGTAACATGGTTCACTCTACTTACTTTTGAATCATAACATATATTACTTATATTTCTCAAACCATGGATTTCATACAAATTTCTTAAAAAATTTTAATAACAATAAATAAATTTTTGTTAAGTGCCTCATTCAAACTCCTTTTCTTTTAATTTGACCATTTCAAATATGATGTAAAATAAAAGAATTTATAAAATTTGTTATCAACATACATCAACTCTTCGTCTGGGTGGTAGTTCTGGTGATGTTGTGTCCTGCAGCCGTGAGTTTTTTCCTACAATACAAAAGATATGAACGTTAAGCTTCTAAAATCCAGCAATTTCGTAAGCTATAAAGCTAACATAGATTTAACATAAGCTAACATTAGTTTGGTCTTCAGACTTCACAAAGACAGTAAATTCATTTGTATTTTTAAATATTTGATATTCAAAGTAATTGCTAACTGAATGCAAAGACAACAGAAGAAATCAGATAGAGATTTCAACATTGACGGTCAATCGCTCCTATAAAAGTAGGTATGTCTGAAGACAGATGGTACACTTCCTTCCTGGTTCCTCAGTTATTTCCTTGTTTATTTTATGAACATTCCAATTGTCCTCCGACTGCATTAAATATTCAATGATGTTCTCCACAGAAAAAGTTTGTCAATTCACTCCATAAATATTCCTCTCCATAACTACAAATGCTAAAATTCATCATCCTGTTGAAGCCTAGAGGTTCCAATAAATCTGAGAGAAGGAACTACAAGCTTTTTATCCCAAAGCTCTTGACAAAAAAAATCAACATGGCAGAAACCTTCAATATGTGTGCTTGATTTTACTGCTGATGCCAGGTGAATTTCAAAAAAGCAGTGAGATCTTTTTATCCGATCTCCCAGTAAATGTCATTTAAAACGACTCCAAATGGACACTTATTAATGCCTATACTCTCAACTTCCAAAACTTTCGAATGTCCTGGGATCTTAAAATTCTTTTAAAATTCTGACATAATATATCCATTCCAGATTCTCCCATGATTCCTCAATAAAACCAGATGCCAAGATGTCTGTTACAGTCTCTAATCTTTGCAGGTTATATCTTTTTAACTTTGAAATGGAATCTTAACTTTGAAATAAAAATCTTTGAGATTGGAATAAAATGCTGTAAACTTTGAAGAATTTGAGGCTATTTTTATCTGGCTAATGTGCAGAGTGTTTGATTAGGTGGAATTTTTTTAAATAAACATTGAAAAGATCAAGCCACCCTCTTAATGTTTTCTTAAATCATAATGGTTGATTAACTCTGGAAGATTTTCCTTGAACTTTGAGATTATCTTATCTTCGAATGTTTGAAATTAATAAGATGTTTTGAAATCTGCACTAAGCTCAGTGTATCTTGATCAGAATCACTAAGAAAACATGAGGTGTGTTTGAAAAACCTGCAGAGCTAATCAACATTATCCAAAAAGTCTAAAGAATTTCAGTTTTAAGCTTCTTTACAACTACACAGGGAATAGTGGCTCACGTACATGATATACATACGATTGTCTTTTTCTTTGAAAATTATGAAAATCATGTAAAAACTATGTTATTTCATGGGAATAAGTTTATATGATATTCATGTATTATTCACATAATTCTTCTTAGATCTTCTATGTAACATTTTCTTTGCACGATATTTATGCTACATGCATATGATCTTCAATCATGTAAAATTCATATGAAAATTTGTCAAAATCACCTGAAGTTTTCTAAATATTTCACATCTCTTTCTCATATGCTGGGAATTCATTTGAAATTCATGTGAATTTCATACAAAATTTATGTGAGCCACTTTTGTCTGTGTATTAAACCAGAGTTGTGCAAAAGGTCCAAAGACCAGGGAATCCACTTCTGAATCGCCATAATAACATAAGCCCTGTTTAATCCTGATTTGCCCCCTTTGGTCCCACTAGGGGAGGAAACCAAGACACCCTACCTTCTACTTTTAAAATGTTCCCTTGTATTTTATTTTTTACTGAAAATCCTGCAATATTAATGCAACCCCCCACCCCCATCCCACACTCTTCCACTCCACCTGGAAACTAATCTTTTTTCTTCATTATTGCCAAAAATGTTGTTTTTCTCACAGGTGATCTTGGAAAGGTTTCTTATCTTTAATTTCTAGTAAGGAAAGAATATCAAATTTCCCATTTACTTCACCATCCAAGGAAATATATAGTCGGACACACAATAGAATTTTTTGAGTTGAGAAGTATCCCCCCCCCCTCTTCAAATTTTATAGATATTTTTCCTAGCATTTATATTATGAATTTTTCCCATCAATCTTCATTTTCAGACCTCATTTGTCTTGACTTGTTTTATTTAGCTTATTGGTGCTTGCTATATTCTATCATAGTGCACCTTTTTGTTTTTCTACAGAATGATACCCATTTACCTATGTCACTTTTATATTAAACTTTTTCAAGCATCATAAAGTTGTCTTTTCTTGAAGGAGAGACACCTATCAGTGCAGCAAGTGGAAGTTATCTTATATATGGCAACAAAAAATAATGTGCAAAACACTGGAACAAAACTGAACATGAAATTTACTTCATTTAGGAATGTCTTAAAAGCAGACAGAGGTACATTTTCTTAATTGTGTGCCAAATATATATCTTTCTTCTGAAGTTGTTATAGTTAAATTATCTAGGTGCTGTACTGTTAAAGTTTACTTCGATTGATTTATAGAGGAATTTTTTTTAAATCGTATGCTGAGGACTCAGGAGTACCTTGAGTTTTACCTTTTCAACTTCTATATCCGGTCAAATTATAGTACTTAATATGATATATATATAATAGTTTTTGTTCTATGGTGAAGTGACTGATCATGTCCAATATAATTTCATTTTTTAGTATTATTTGCTAAAGCTAGGATATATACTGTGGTATCTAAGCAAGCCCAAACCAAGCTGTGAATAACTGAAAAGCAGGCAAAACAAAATAATGATAAAACATTTATTGTTAAAATTGTCAGGGAGAATAAGTGAGATTTATAACAGAGGAAGATAACATAAAAACAAAGCACCAAAATGAAAACAAAACGTTCTGGTGAATATGAATGCTGAACAAAATGAAAATGAAACTAGAATACATATCATGACAATCACTTCTCATAATTTTTCAAAGTTTCTGTCAATCACATTGACAATTTTTGAAAGTTTATGGTAAAGTCCCTGCATGTCATAATATGCAAATGAGTGATAATGATGCAAATACACAAAAAAGCATAAATATGCGATTACATGTAAGCTCAACACACACAAACACATGCACAAATGAATACATGGGAAGCTGATATAATGCTTTGTTAATGTTGAACACTGTTATCTCCCTTGAAACGGAAAACAAGCCACTTAACTCCCTTGGCACTATTGGAAAGACATTTTCATGTTTCAAGTTAAAACAACAAATAAATTAACACAGAAAGCTGACGCACTAAAGCACACAATAAATAAGGGGGGTGGATCCCGGATAAAGCCTGAGGCCTAGACTTGACTCTCCACGTTAGGTTTCTGGGTGAGTTCGTGACACATCCTCTCGTACTCGTAGGACTGCCAGGAGGCGCGGGTGGGGGAGGGAAGAGAGTGGTACCCCGACGAAGCGGTGGAAGTGGTGGAATTTGTGGATCCTGAAGACGCAGAAGATTTCAACACAGGGGTCATCTTGGGAATCTCGATCACAGGGTGCAGGGAACTGTTCAACGATCCGAAGTTTTCACACGTGGTCTTGTTGAGGAAGGAGGCCTCCAGGATGCTGTTGTTGTTGATGCACCGGTCTGGGTTGTCGAGGTAGGACTTGTTGAGTCGACTTTTGACGGAGTACCTCTCCCGGAACGACTTGTAGAGTCGTGAGGTCACGGAACGCTTCCCTCGTCGTTTCTCCGCTAGCAGCATGTCGTCACAGAAAGTGTTAGACAGACACTGATCTAAGTTGCACTCTTTGTCTACTAAGCTCTGATTAACTACACTGTACATACCATCATAAGATGGCGCCCCCGAGGGCAGGAAGTGACTAGGGTCGCCCTTGGTCTCCGCAAGTTTCTTCTCCATCTCCTTCAGCTGAAACAGAAAAGAAGGAATTAGTAAAGCATTAAAGCAAATAAAATGGATTCACTTTACCTTTCACAAATTCTTCATTTCTTAAAAATGTTATGAAAAAGAAATTTTAATTTTTGTCACCACTAAATGGAAATTATACTGTATATCATTTAAGCCTTTCATTTTTCAAGCATTATTTTAAGAATTATTTGAAATTTTATAAAAAATAATTGATCAATTGTTTGATATTTCACAACCATAACAAAATCACATAAGGAACAATTATACTTTACATACAGATACCCTATATGGAATTATGAGCTACCCACCTTGGCCTGGGCCTTGTGGAAGGACTGGCGTCGCTGCTTGCGGACGTACTTGCTGACGGACTTGTCTGAGGACAGTTTCTTGGCCGCGTTGGTGATCTGTTTCTGGAGCTCATACTCCAACTCCAGCGTGGATAAAGCATCATCTGTCTGTATAAAAAAAATATAACATATCAATAGCTAGTTAAATAAGCTGAGAGGTATCTATTTAGACTATAACATTCTATTTTGCCTTTATAAAAATTAGTCTGTGTTTGTTATTACTTCTTTGTATTCTTATTTTCTTCATTGTCACTGACGTGGCAAAAAACAGGCTATAAGTTTTATATAAATATGTTTCTTATTAAATTTGGGGAATTATTTCATTTTTCTTAGTTTTTGGAAAAATATATTTCTTCTTTATTACTTTTAAGGAGATGATATCAGGAAGGCATTTTTGTTGTTGACTCAATACATAATGACAATATGAGCATTTTATATAAGTGTTTTGAGAGTTTGTGAGCCTTTAAAGCTAGTGTCCTTACCTTTCTCTCGGGAACCTTTGAGGCCAGTGAGAAGGCGGTTCCCACTCTCTTCCTGATGGTCGGGAGGGGCTCACCAGGCTGCTGGGGGTAGTCCAAGGGCAGACAACCTGTCAGCTCCTAAAAGTCACAGTTCACACTTAAGTCAAATTCTAAACATATACATGAATAAAAGATTGTGAATTCATAAATTTTCTTTAAATTGTAAAAAGAAACTCTTTCAAGAAATATGTATTTTTATTTTTTGTTTCAGACTTTCTTATAATAAATTTATTTTACAACCTTAATTTTACTTTGAAATGAGATGACTGTTGAAGCAATTAACAAGATATAACATAGGCTTTGCCTGCTTCCCAATCCCCTTCATTTTTATTTGCGAATAAAATTTTGTATAAAATAAATAAACCTGATAACATACCCCCTCCTGTATACAGAGTTGTTTGAGCTCCTCTAACTTCTTGCTGACTGCCTCCTCCAGGGCTTCCCTGCGGGCCTTCAATGCCGTGTACATCTCTCTCTGTGCCTTCACAGCCTCGATACTGGGGTCACAGTTCACTGCAAAGGACAAAGGTCAAATAAATAACATTCATACATTTATAAGTAAATTACTTCTGAAATACTAACTCCAATACATACTTCTTAAACACCTTCTTCTAGAAGCCTGAAGGCTTAATTTGCTGCAGTTAATTATTTAATCATGAGCTGAACTAGAGTCATTAATTCACCCTCCAAATTATCACCCTGAAATGACAATCTAATGCTCCATGCATTGCTAATGCTTCCTACTTATGTTAAAAAATACTTTCCTATCTTAATATCTCATTTCCAGGTCTGCTTAATATCTACTGTGGTTCACACAACATTCAGATGGAGTGTTATCTCCCCTTTAATCTCTATTAAGAAGATTAACACCAGCACCTAATTCTTCTTTGATCCTTTATTTCCTATGATAAACACCATTACTAGAGAAAACTATAGTCTTTGTTAGATAAGCAGAACTCAGCATGGAGTTACCCATTTGTTTTGTTTTTTATGAGTTGGGTGTAATAAACTTTATGAGGGACTAATATTTCCCAGACCAATCAAGTGGGTTCCTGTCTAGAACTGGAATAAACTCAATGTATTTGGGGTAAACCATAATTTGTTTATTAGAAAACATCAGATAAGGTTTATCTTTGAGAATAAATTTGGCCAAAAAAGTACCTTTCTTTTTATTAAATATATAAACAAAATTTTTCTCCACTTTAATCCTTTGCATATTTTTAAAATGCTAAATGTATATAAATTTTTTTAAATTTAACCATCTACATTTATGTAGTTAAACTCATAAAAATATAAAAAAATAATCCTATTTTGAAAAACTGAAAATTTCAATTATTTGCTATTTGTCCCTATTTTTTCAAATTCAAATCAATGCATAAAATATAATAAAATTTATTTGTAAAACCAACTTATTTAAATACTAAATTGAATTAAAGAAAAATCTCTTTTTTTCAAAAGGGGAATTAAAAATAATTAATATCCTTCAATTGTCTGCTAATTTTTAATAATCTACTCAGTGTTAATTGACAAAAATATTGACACCTGGGGGACAGGTATAATATTTAATTAACATGTAACTTTACAGGTACACACTGCCTTTACCTGTAACAGGTGTGACAATTTCAGTTCCTTTGATAATTGGATGACAAATGACATATTGTGTTCCAATGATTATGAAACAGGTTTTAGGCCCATTACATTTATGTTGAAATTTAACAATTAAGATTTTTATCTTAAAGACTTCAAACACACCTGTTTGAAATGGATTTAGGAAGTTTAACATCCATTAAAGTAAATCTATCATTCAATTTCTGTCTTTGAAGTAAATTAGTCTTCTAAGCTTTAAAGAATTTTAGATCCATTAAAACTTAACATTAGTTTAAGCCTTAGGTCACAATTTGTTCAATCAGTTACAGAAGTGTGTGGCCAGCTTTATATTTTACTGAACTTTTTCTTTTGTTACATTTTATTTTTCAATTTCCCACAAAATGTTTATTTTATACCTACATATTGTTCAAAATTTAAAAAAAAAATAAATATATTCAATTTATATTGAAAAAATAATAACATTTTTTAAAATTTATTTTCTTAATCTCAACAAGATATATCAATCCTAAAGAGTTTGTGTTGTCCATAAAAATATTTAATAATATTTTTGCATAAAAACTATTGTTTGAAGCAAAACTTATTTTAAATTTAATAAATTTATTGAATAATAGAAAATAATTTGAAATTTTTCTTTTATTATTTCAAACTCATTAAGTTGTAGGACTTTCAAAAAAGTTGTTCAAGTAAATTTTGAACTAAACAAAAATTCTGTACTTAATATAAACAAAATCTAGACAACATAATATAGTCTATCTTTGAACATGATAAGTGCTCAGAGCACACTGCTTCTTAATTTAAATGAAACAAATCGCCAATGATTCAACTGAAGGACCCCTATAAGCCCTTGTAAGAGCTGTTCAGAATACTGATGACCCACTTCAGAAATGTCATCTCACTGTGAACACTATTCACCCCTCACAAACAAACCAATAGACAAAGACATACTTACGCAGCGACATATCATAAAAGCCGGAGTTGTCGACACACATCATGCTTCGGTCCATCATGTAGGAACAATTCTTCATAATGACAAGCCAAACTCAAGCAGGGGGTAACATGCAGGCAACACAATAAAGACAATCAAGATCTCCAAATTATCAAACTACAAAGTGACCTTTGTGACTTAATTAGGAGTCCCAGGTAATGAAGAGTAGATGCCAAGCTGTGGGGTAGCTCTGATCAGCCATGGACCCAGTAGGGGCTTATATACACACATAACTCCAAAAACAGAAATACTGCCTCCAGTCCCAAAGACAACACAGCAATTACCTATTGTTTGTGTACACAGGTAGAGGGGTGGCATTAGAGCCACTTTTCTCATCTAATGGGCCCAATCTCAGTCTATTAGAAGTCAATCAGGCCTGTGTGTGTTTGTATTGTTGTAGGTAATAGGACGATAATGGGCTCATTATTTCCTGGGGTCCCAGTCTCAGGTGAGAGATAAGTGTGCCTCCCTGAAGTTTTGTCACCTGATAGTAGGGAAATTGACCCTGGTGACATTGGTACCATTAGTACTTACTAAGTACTCTGTGGCATCAGGTCAGCATCAGGTGTAATGAAGTACTTATCACACCTGAGTTACATCATTAGGTGCTAACACACTTGTTTTCCACTTGTTTTGACAGAAAACATTTTACAGAGCCACACTTTAGAGTGATAATGATATCAGAAAAACATAGAGTACCCCAAATACTGTGTAATGTTACAGAGAATTACCACTGAAGTAAACATTTTTTTTGAATGGTGATTTCTGAGGTAAATATGTTTATGAACAAAATTATAATTTCTGTTCTTCTGCAGTAACCAATTTAAATTTTATAATACAATTTTTTTTTATTTTAATTGATGCTTGCAATATATTATTTAATGTTGTCATTAAAAAAAAATAGATTATTTGATTTAAGAATTTTCAGTAAATTCGATTTAATTTACTATTTTACTCAAGCATTTATTTATAATCTTTTAATTAAAATTAATTACTTCTGCTTGAAAATTGTGCATATAATTTGCACATTGATGCAGAATTTCTAAAATGTACCATTTAAAAAAATGTTAATTTATTATTACATTAAAATTCTTCAATCCTATTTAATTAAGTCACAATTTAATTTTCTACCCTTTTTTATGTAATAAACAACTCTAGGAAGTTTGGGACAGGAAGAATAACTCCTTTGTCCTCAAAGATGCTGTTGCAAAGGTTCTTTAAATTGTCAATGTCAAGGAACTATCATAACCACCTATTACTAATCCTTGAAAGCATATCTGAATATAAACAAAGGGCTTCATATCACTTACATTCTTATGCTATAGAACACAATTACAAAATTTACATAATTATGCAGAATGACACTGAGTATACTTACAATCAAACCTTGATGCAGAGAGACTTGGTAAACTCGCTGAGCTTCCACTTCTACTAATGGAGTCCGAACCAAGCGAGCCTTGTAACGATGACGTGCTGCGAGATAACTCAGCAGCTATCTCACTCACACTACGAGCTTGAGACAACGAAGACTGAAATAAAAATATCTTATGCAATGTGTATATCAAACATCTCAAGTGAGATGTTAAGGAAGTAAAAAATATTTTTCCTTGAATTGTAATATTAATTCAAATGAATTTTATTAGTTTTCAATAGGGTGCAAAGATGCATACTTAATACAAACATAAATAAACAGTAAGTGTAACTTTAACTATCAAATTCAGCATAAATGTTGACAAAAATATTTGGCTCAAGAAAAGTACAGGTAAACTGTACCAGAGTTATATGTATAAATATTTTATTTTTCAAAATAAATAAACCTCCAATCTTTAATATTAATTTCTGAAAAAGTGCCAGCATGCAGTGCTCTGTATGAGTTGTCTGCCCCTACCTTATTGTGTTTTCTATCGAGGTAAAATTGATGTTGGGCAACAGCCATACACCAGATACATTTTGTCAGCTGAGGGGTGGATCCAAACCAGGAGTGGACGATAACGTTCCCCGGTCCAAAGGTTCTACGACTTACAGATACCCTATAAATAGAGAAAATGATCAGTTTCAACAGATCAATAGCATAAAGATGCAAGTCTCTTTCCCATTTTCTTTCAATTTGCTCTATCAAAGATTGTGCATATATATAAATATGTATTAAGTCTTTGACAAAAATTGTGCCAATGAACACAGTTACTAAGTCAAGCAGGAACAAACACAAAAAAATACTTAAATGAAAACATCAGCCATGCTTTAAGTTGGATCAGAACTGAACTTTAACATCAACAAATGTTTATTAAGTCCTATAAATTTATACATAATGAACTTTTCTGTGCAGCTCCTTGAATTGAGTTTACAATTTCTACTCTGACATAGGAAATTTAAATACTCAAAGGTGGATCAACTAAATGGTGTTGCTCATTGGAAAGGAATATACATAAGTATAATAACTGAGTTTTTACAGAGTTTATTTGATATCTTTATATCAGGAATCAGTTGAGTTTAGCTAACAGACACTGCAAGTTCATAAGACCTTACTCGAGATTACTCAATGAGAATTCTTCATATTACTCAGGGATCAGTTTTTGTGAATTTTTGAAATTTTTCTTCAGGCTCTGCCATTTTCATTGAGTCTACTTAGTGAGTGGCGAGTTGAGTTTTCTACCGAGTAGTGGACTGAGTTTACTAACTGAGTGATAGGCAGACTTTACCTACTGAGTAGTGGGCTAAGTGGGTTTACTTACTCATCATTGGAGTGAGTTTACTTACTGAATTGGGGGGTGAGTGAGTTTACTTACTGAGTTGTGGGGTCAGTTATTGCGTCTGAGAGTTCATCAAACTCTTCAGGAGGCTCGAGTATGGCGTCCTCGTACAAGTTAAAGCTGCTGAGCGTGTGCACAACACTACAACACAAACCATGCTCATCTTACTAGCAGCACTCGGCTAACTATACAGATTCCTAAACATGCCATGATCATACGGGGGGACACAGAGAGATTTATTTGTTAATAGATCGATGAAATTATTAGTATTCAGCTTCAAATTAAATGAAATCATGGAGAATTATCAGAAGAAATTGGAAATTAACAAATTAAATACATAAAACAATCAACAAGCCTACATAAAGTAAAAACGGAAAAAATATATCCGAACTTCATGCCACACAAAATATTTGTCAAATTTAAAATGCTTCCTAATAAACAAAGCTCAGAATGCATTCTTGTAAACATTCATGGTAAAAAAATTTTGCCTATTTTCTACCACAACACATAGATCTGCCAAATTAATGAATGAACAATCATATCCTGGCTATGTAACTTACCGTTTTGTGTCGTGGACTTCTATGGAAAACTTCTTGTCCCTGTAGTAAAGATTTTCCAACTGTTTCCAATTAAAAACCTGAAAAACAATCAACACTAAAATATAATACCACAATAAAAATACATGATCTGAACTTTAAAGAGTAAACCCATAGGAAAATTCTTCACAATTTGCTGCATATTAATCAGTAATCCCACACATATTAATGCTGCTGTTAATTTTATTCACACTGTGGTTTTACATTCAGGTTTTCTGTTAATATTCTGTTTTGCTGTAAAACTGCCTGTCAAATTTTTTTTGACAGCTCTAAATTCAGATTTATTTGACAGGGTCAAATATCATTTACATATTAAATGAAACTTAAAAAACAGAAAATGCTTGCATTAAATTTTCTTTTTCTTCTAACTAATCAAAATATTGTTTAACTGTCTATAAAATTTGTGAATTCCTAGACCTTATGAAATAAATTTACATAAGTTTTACAAGAAATTGATATTCCAAAAATATCTCATTCCTCTACATTTAATTCTGAATTTGAATGAAACATTTCCTGATAAATTCCAAGAATTGAACAATTAAAAATAAATTATCTATCGTAAAAAAAAATCCACAACAAACCAATTCACCTAAAACCATGGGGAAACAATCCTCTTTCAAAAGCATTATATATACACAGTATCCTATACATGTACATGCACAGCAGCTGTAGAAAAGTTTAATTATAACTTAATAATGACTTTATTTATTAGCCTATCCTCATTTCAGTATGTACACCATGTAAAAAGGATGTAAACATCATGTACAGCATGTAACACTTTTAATTCAGGAAGTGTATGAAAAATTTTTTTTAGACGCCCTTGGCTAAATTTAAACATCTAGTTCGATGTTATTAATATCTATATTAAAGAGATTAAGCGGGGTTTACTAGATACAACTAAAAACAAGTTAACACTGATAAAGATCTACACATGTCTGTTAGTTCAGCTTTGAATATTGTTTACATCAATCTTTGGTTTTAATTAGCTCCTTCCTTGGCACCAAAGAATATTAAAATATTAATTATACTTTAGAGAAAAATCAAAATAGATGGTAGAACTAGACACAGTGATTAGTTTTAAAAACTTTACAGAACTCAAATCTTTCACATGAAAGATTTTTAAAGTCCATTTTTGATTGTAAAATCATGAAAATTCAATGTTCATTCTTCATAATGTTTTTCTTACTTACTGAACTTTATCTTATACAGTGTACTTTGTCTATTTTTTGTTCATTAATATCTATTTATAGAAAAATTGTGCAATAAATTTAAATTAAATTGCACAGTTAAAAACCTTGATATCTTTTCTATGACTGCTTGTGATGCATAGGATAAATTTTCAGAATGCACATAACCTTAGCCTCTGTTACATAAGATATTCTTGTAACACATACAATGCATGACAAATCGTGTTATTTTCTCCACTGTGACTGTACCTTTCTGGGTGTGGTTTTGTCTGTCTTGTCGTACACTGCGATCCCTTTATAACTCAGTCCCAGCCACCACGGGTGGTCCTTCTTATCCTGAAACAAATCAAACACCAGACATCATACATACAGGTAGACATCCATTAGATACATGGGGAATCTGACCACAAAAATAAGGAGTTGTCTCCCTTGTCCTGTTAGGAAGATACACATATACAGGCCCAAGGCGGGGTTCTTTTGTTTTACCTACCCCATCAAACATACCTAATATATAATTTACCTCTTCCACTAAACATAGCAGAATTCCATGAAAAATATTCCACTTAGAATAGATTTACATTAAACCGTACATCTACAATATAATGCCACCCAGGGAAAGTGAAAAACTATTCACATCTATCAGTGTACAGCATCAGAGCTACAGTACCGAGTAAGACAGGAAGTGAGGGGGTCATTCTCAGTGATCCCCTGCAATCTAAGATCTCCCCCCCATTCCTGGTGGAGATAAGACCCCCTGTTCCTCTTGATCAGGTGTCTGTAGTATTGTATAGTGTCAGGTGTTTATCTGGGTTGGATCATTATCATCAGCAACTTCACTCTGTATTATATCAGAGACCTTCCCCCCTCTATATACATCTTCGATTTAACATATCATCAGCAGCTTCTCTCTCTGTGTCTTATGATAAAGACCTTTCCCCCCTCAATACAGTGAAAACACTTTCTCTTCCATTTAACATTTCATGTGTATCACTCTTTACATACTCAACTTAGGCCATGCAAAGTTAATTCCTTGGTTCTCAGGCCTTTTATCAAGAAATATGATGAGGGAGGGAGGCTTTTTTTTTTTTACTTTTCATTGCCCCCAAAACATGATGAGGCAGCTTTTTACATTGTACAAAACCTCAAAAAATGATGAGGGAGGTGATTTGTTGTTTTTATTTTATTGATTTAGCAATAAAAAGGGTCAATGAGGCACCCTTGGAAGAGATGAGGGAGGGCCTGAGAACCAAGAAATTAATTTTTTTTTGCCTTATATAAAGTTGAACTGTGGTATCTTGAACACTAATATCTCATAATCCACAGATATGTCAAAGTGATTGGGAATTCCCAACAACTTATTCTTTAAAGCAATCCCTGATACCTCAAATACTTGGGATATATCTCTTAAGAATTTTCTTGGTCTCATCTAGTTCCAGTCAACAAGGTTTGACTGTAGATACATCTATAAACTTAAGTTAATGTCCATTTACATTTAAATATTGTTTATCAATATATTCTTTTGATTTCAATGCTTTGAAATAAGATTTGAATGAAACAATGTATACATACCTTAACTTCATAGTAATGGGTCCCGTAGGTTGGCAAACTTTCAACAATAGAGAGATAACTGTAATGAAAGAAAAGGTAAAACTGTATAAAAGATGTTTATGTTAATTTTCATAATAATAGTCTAATAATTGAAAATGCTAATATAAGAAAGAACCCCAATAATGATAATCACTGAGTGTTAGAATATCTGCCAGTATATAAACTCTAATAAACCTTGAAAATTGTCAGTTATTTCAAATAAAATCATGAATCTAAGATTTCTGTGAGGATAACAAAAATGCTCTTCCAGAACTCCCAACATTTCACTTGCAGAAAAAATTTACGGAAAAAATTTCAGTATGTAAAAAATTCTTCTTACTGCCATTGAGCCTTTGTGAAATATGCTGAACTGCATGTGTTTTGAAGCATATTTCAATGGTGCACTTCACGTAAAATATATAACTCCTAATAACCGTCAAGTTCAATCTACCTCAACTGAGCAGTTTATCTGAGTAAGCACCACTCCAAAGACAAGTCAGTTCATGTACAAATGCATGCAATGTTTGGGAGGTTACAAAAATGCAGGTCAAATTCTTAATTTAGTAGCTTGAGAGTCAGACTTCAATGAAACTATGTATATACATGTTTCCAAAGAATGATGAATTTTGTTAATTTCTGATTTCAATTTTTATCTTATGTCCAGCGATGTCTGACTTGACCTTGACATTTCTTGCATGGCTAAAGCAGGAATATTGACAATTTTACATCCTAAACTCCATTCCCAACCTCGACCTGCAGAAAAAAAACATTATCTTCAGTTTATAAAATAGCAGTGTGACTTACTTTACAATAGCAAGTCCTCTTGTTGATCCAGCTATTTTCTGATAATAGGATATCACTCTGTCTTCACTGAAAAAGAAAAAAAATAATTAATATAGATAATTCATGTCTGAATTAAGATAACACTTGATTCAGCAATGATTTTGATGACATAAAAGTCATGTCACATCAGAATATTCCGGCATTCAACCTCCTACATCTATGTTTATCTTTCCGTCAAATCCTCTCCAAATAATTAAAAACATAAAAAAAACAGAAAAAGATAACAATGAGAAAGACACCTATTTCTCGGTGGTGAAAAATGAACAATGCAGGGTGTCCTTTTGGCAAACAATAACACACAAGTGTAAAGATAAAAATCCTCAAGAGCAGTGGCCCCAAGTTAATAGACAGGTAGCAAGAATCCAAAAGTAGAAAGATTCCTCAAGTTACAATAAAGTAAACAGTTCACAATAGTGACAGATTAATAGCGGATAAACAAAATGGACATATCATTTAGGGGCGGCTGTTTTGACAAACTGTCTCAACACTTGAAATCCACTTTATAAAATAAATGGGGCAGACTTAAAATAGCCTACTAGGCCATTACTTGCCAAAAAGGCCAGTCTATCACTCCTTAAATCTTTTTTAAATAGAGACACCTTCATTTCAACGATTCATTGAAATAAAACTAATCTTACTCTAAGAAACATCTTGGTTCAATTACTGGAGTTCCCTTGTAAGCAGATTAGAGACATCAAATGTGTACACTAGTACTTTACCTAATAAAAAGAGAAGCCCAGGGTTGTACAGTATTCAAATAATAAAATAATAACAGCTTTTAACCATATGTCTTTGTTTTCTTTTTTTAAAAACTCTACTTCTAATACTGTTACAAAGCTCATGAATGAACAAAAACTGTTTTACTTCTTAAACTTACCGACTGAACCCAGTCAAAATCCAAATGAAAATGATATCCCATGAAAAATGATCCAGAACAAAAGTATGTAAATTTCCCCCTCTTTATCCTTGCTGAGAAAATTACAAATTTACATACAAATTATGTCTGTATTGGACAATTTCAGACATACGCCAGATTACAGGACGGTATCAGTCCATTGATCAGGGCTCGTCATTAAACCTGCCGATATACCAAAGGAATGTGATTAAACGCATGATCTGCCGCCCAGCCATGCCCCAGGGCGGGAGAGAGATGGATCGTACATGAGACACCTACCTGTCTAAGATTTCAGCACATTTAGCCCAAATCGACAGTAACTCTCGCTCCAAAGGTTAGGAGAGACAGATCACAGTTTCTGATAAAATCGTAACAATTACAACATTCTTTTATATATCCTCTTTATGTAAGTTTAACACTTGACTTATTTCAGCCTAGGTATTTCAGGACCTTATTTTCCTTTGCAAATGATTTCACCATCCACAGAAAAGTCCCTAGTAGCTAATAAGAAGAGTTTCACAAAAACATCCAGTTTTTTTCTCCCCCTGATCTGAGTTCACCCAAACTTCACCAAGTTTTAACTGCAGGTTTCCTTATTGATGCTTCAGATACTCGGGAGGAAAATAATCAGATCTTTCTTAAAGATAGCCTCCAAACCATGAGCCCCTGCTTTAAACTGATAATTGAATTTCTTGATTTCATCTCTGAAAATGTTTTTTCAAGAAACACATTCAAGAAGTTTTCATCCCCATTGCATACAGACATGTGCAAACTGCTGAGAGGGGGTGATGTGAGGTTAGCCAATTATAACCCTTGACATTTCTTTTGAACCTAATCTTACCCCACTATCTGCCCTCACCCCCATTTAAACAGTAAGTATGACACCAAAGGAAATTAGGAAGCACCTGCCTGCCTCCCTAAAGATTACACAGGAACACATAGAAATCCTCATTTCCTGCCCTATAGCTGCTGAAGTTTACATAAGCTGTATCATCATCCCCCAGGGCTGATTTCTATATGTTAAGTTAAAATTCACATGCCCTAGATACACTTAATTTTTAATATCTCTGCTAATCAAATGTAAGCAATTTTCCTCAAAGAAATGTGTCACAAGTTTTTTAAAGCATGTAGATGCATGATTATGTTCGAGATCCTTCAAGTTTTGAATAGAACTGAAGCTAAGAATATAGAGACATCACACTGAAATTATGACAAATATCTAACATTTTAAGCACCCTGGGCTCTGCAATAAATTGAGATGTTATGCACTTCTATAAGTACTGGGAAAAGGGAGGATTCATGTGACCAATATTGAAAGAGATTAAAAATCACCAGAACTGAACTTAACTTGTCATGAATCGCATTTAAAGTGCAGTTAACTTCCAAGATTTGGGTAAATTTTGAGTTTGAATTTCCGAATATTTCATTTTGCAGCTCTTAAGTTTGCCTGCCTCCCACTAGGAAAGAGATTTTTGTAATGTTATCTAGAAAGCTGTGAATCTTATCTGTATACTGCTACATTTTTTAGAGGAAAGTCCTGTATCTGATAACACTAGATTGTAAATATTATTCAATTGGCTGCTCTCTCTTTTCCCCCCTTCAAAGCTACTGCAAGAAGTTGCTGGGTTTTGTTTATCTTTTTTCATATTTTTTTTTAAATGTTGCACTGAAAGGAAAAATGGGAAATGGCACTTGATAAAGCTGAACTATGTTCACTGGTATGTTACTTTTTAGAAAATTTATGTCAAAAATGCACTAAAGCAAATTTTAATGTTTCATTGACAAGCAATTTAAATTATTAAGTGAAGTCATAAAACTTGAATTAATTCAACCTAATTACAAGGAAATTGATGTAAAATTCCTGGAAAACAAGAACATCAGATCAATGTTACAATTTGTACATGATCTTTTTACAGTATGTCTATTATATTGCCATTGGGGGGCTACCTATCACACACTAGGTTACACAAATTAACCAAATGAACCATAAAAATCCGTCATCAGCCTAAATCAATAAGTGATGAAAATGTCACACCTCAATACCGCCAGGTCCTAATGCTCTGGGTTAATTAGAACACATGCCATCATGACCCCCTGTAGGGAGAACACAGAGCCACTTATCAGCTATCTGTGGCCAGGTAAACACAACCAGCAAGGGGTCCCTGACCGTCCCACCCTCCTTTTATACCACATTTCCTTTGTCAGTAAAGGTATAGATGTGTTTCACATTAACTTTCCCATGGTTTTATCCCTTTTACACACAATGACATGATAAAATTAAAGAAATCCCATGCATGAACATCCATGGGAATGCTCCCTATAAAACAATGCAAGAATCTAAATTTTACAATACCTTAAACTGATCCACCTTAAGATGCATCAACAGTTTAATTCTTCCTTTTGTATTGTTTCAAACAACACAAAAACTGAATGACTCTCCAAAATAAAAATATAAAATTGCCCTGCAACAGATCTTTAACTTGTGGGCGCGTAAATTTCTTCAGGCAACAGAGAGACTCGCTGTTGAAATTCATGACAAAATAATGTCTGATTATTCTGCCTCATCTATGACACATCAATTAATGCGGCACCGAAAATTGATTTTTCTTCCACAAAATCTGCAGAAATTAGCAAACAGTGGTCTTAACAAGAAAAGGAAGCCAGCCTTATGTTTTTTCTCCTGTTCTTGCAGCTTCACTATAACACCATTACTAAAAGTCAAAATCAATATTTACTGCCCTAACCTTGAAAATTCTTCCCAATTTCTCTCCCTAGGAACTAGTATGGATGCATCCTTTTTGTCAATTTACAACATGCAGATTACAGCTACGCACCAATACAGCTGTGTTCCAGAACATTAATTGCTCTCAAAACTGCATCACAATTTCCCTGTATAACTATCTCCAAGCTAAACAACTATTTGTGATCGATCCTAAAGCCTAGCTTCCCATCGCACCAGAACTATTAAGTTTTCACACAAAACAGTAACTTTTGGATCGGCCAACGATAACAAAATTATGATATCTGTTGACTGCAATCCAAGATAAGTACATGAACTCACAAATACTATCATCAACTTTTATTCTAGATCTATAGCCATGAATAACATTGAATTGGCACATTGAATGGATAATTTTCAGATCTGGACACTTCTATTATAATTTACTGCTAAAAGTACATCTTTCCTTATTCCCATCCCAATATTTGTATGAGATTTCCCAAGTTAAATTTTTTAAAAAAAATGCAAAAATAAGCTGTCTTTCAACATGTTTAAACATTTCTGCATCCTATTTTTTCAAAACCATATATTATACAACTCAGTTTTGGATTATCACTTATAAATATGTAATACAAGTATGCAATATAAGTATTTCCTGGCACTACTTCCTTACAAAGCCCATGTACACCTTAGTACTTATAGTACTACTTACCAGTAGTGTATAGAGAGGTGTTCCCTCAGTATATAGGTAAGAATTACAGGTAACTTACCAGTACTGTATAGAGGGGTGCTCCCTCAGTATATAGGTAAGAATTACAGGTAACTTACCAGTACTGTATAGAGGGGTGCTCCCTCAGTATATAGGTAAGAATTACAGGTAACTTACCAGTACTGTATAGAGGGGTGCTCCCTCAGTATATAGGTAAGAATTACAGGTAACTTACCAGTACTGTATAGAGGGGTGCTCCCTCAGTATATAGGTAAGAATTACAGGTAACTTACCAGTACTGTATAGAGGGGTGCTCCCTCAGTATATAGGTAAGAATTACAGGTAACTTACCAGTACTGTATAGAGGGGTGCTCCCTCAGTATATAGGTAAGAATTACAGGTAACTTACCAGTACTGTATAGAGGGGTGCTCCCTCAGTATATAGGTA
>PRKT01000165.1:607459-622425 GCA_003671525.1 Saccostrea glomerata | reverse complement strand
CTAAGACCCCCCTTTCTAAGTCTTCTGTATAACCTTTCCCCCCTCTTTCACATGCTTACCTATCATGGTTTTCCTACAGGTATGAATCAGACCCCCTGTCCTGTTAAGATGTGGGTGGCTATACCACTACAGTCTACTTATAATTCATTAAGTGCTCTAACATGTTTGTGCTCCTACGTCTCCAGCTATAGCGATGCTCCACTGAGTTTCTAACTTTTTCGTGGGGATTAAATATCTGTCTACACAACAAGGGCTTTCTTTTTTCTTTCCCTGGTTTCAATAGAGATGCATCCGCCAGACTAGGCCTTCATTTTCAGCTTCAGTGAAAAGAGTTTGCGGAAATGGTTTCCGATTCTATTTCCAATTAAATTAATTGACCCTCTTAAGTCTTTATCTAGGCCACATCTTATTCAAAGTTTATAAATTCTTAATTACCACTCTTTTACTTTCAACGGGTTCTTTTAAAGTCATTCACATCAAATTTGTCTAAAGCAGACTGGAGATATGTTTGACAATTATGTAAATTTGAAACACAACACTTTTTACTCTTATTTCAGCTAACAAAGCTAAACATAGATACAAACACTTGAAACCAACTGATCAGACAGTTTATCTGTATATATATCTCTAGAAATGAGTCTCTCCCAAAAATATTTTGTCCATTACAGTCATTTAATCTTTTTCCTTCCTTACTGTCTCATCATAAAACAATTTGTTTGTAAAGTAATTTCTAAGAACACTTATACTTACGAGTCATCTTGATAACATAGACCAAAATATTCTTTTTCTTTTAACTTGAAATGGGAAGCCACAAGATCTAAAAGGTCTCTGGATGTTAGCTTAGGCTGAAAAGGAAGAAAAAAAAATATGATGCAAAGAGAGATAACTCCTGCAAGCTTATCTCACTATCAGTGAAATACACAGGCAAGTCTTACTCTGCCTGTTATCATTTTTCCTTGTCTGGTTTACATAAAGTTCTCATGACTGTCTCAGTTCCTGTTTTCATTTTGACTTTTTTTACCCTTTATTTCCAAATCCATGTTAGTATTTGTTAGTCTGACTTTTAACTTTTCAAGTAGTCCCAACTTGATTTATTAACTGGTAAAAGTCCCTGTCAGGGACAAGATTTTCAAGTTGCACAACATTGCTTAATTAGCTGAATTAATTAATTTATAGTTCCATGCCTCTCAAGCATGAGGCAATATTGTAATTACCATTATACATGAATGTCAATGTTATATTATTTCCAGTGCATAACTATAAACCTAATCCCAAACCATTGTTTGAAAAATAATATTCATTTAAATGTACATGGACATCAAGAAGTCTGATCTTGTTCAGATTTCAAAATATCTTTTAATCGATCAACACTTATATAATACTGCAGTGTATGCAGTTCAAGTTAACAAATAATATATATACCTTCATAGTGTAGACATCATTTTAAGTGGATTTAGAAAAGATAAAACACAAGAGTTTTACATAAATGTGTCATAATAACTCATATGCTGATATGAAGAAGCCTTAGACTGTGCCTTCACATTCATACTGTTATTGTTTCCTACTTCTGGCCCCAAGATCAAGAAACATAGGTCAAACTGCATCTTGCACTGAGATGACATAGTTTAAAGTCAAACAGACCCAGCTATGTATCCAAAATTACACTATTATCTTTATATATTGCATTATCACAGAACTGCCTAAAATCTAACAATTTTATCTCAGAATTTAAGTTGAAAACTAATAAATGTCCTACAACTGAATGAAAATATGACTTATTAAGTCTATGTTTCAAGATCCTGGGGCTTAGCGTACAAATTCAGGTCAAATCAGAATATTCAAGGCTGGAAAATGAACTTTATATAGTCTAGTTAATATATGCTCTACTCAGATGACTTTAAAAAACTGAAAGAAGACATACTTGTTTTTTACTAATTAATTAAAAACCTGGTAGCAAACATCTGTATTAACTATAAACATGATCATCAATTTATGAGATTTCTAAAACATATCTATCAAATAAACTTACTTATATGTTCTACTCAGATGACTTTAAAAAACTGAAAGAAGACATACTTGTTTTTTACTAATTAATTAAAAACCTGGTAGCAAACATCTGTATTAACTATAAACATGATCATCAATTTATGAGATTTCTAAAACATATCTATCAAATAAACTTACCCAAACTTTACTCAAACGACGCACAGCCTTTGACATTTTTTTCACAATATCGCTCACATAAATTTAATAATCATCGGTAATAAGCAGACTCAGTGCACATTTTGCTTATTATCCACTCTGAAAACTCTCTGCTCATTTTTCAAATTTCTTGACGTAAAACTGTCACCGCAGCTATTTTAGGACCATGAATACACAGAAGACAAAATACAAGTACATTTCTCCTTAACTTCCGTCCTTATGGTAAAACGGCTTCAGCGACTAATATGATAGGATGTGGAAAAGACTAGCATAATTTCCTGTCGTCATTAAAAAGAACTCGGTGACAGAAAATACAATCACACACATACGTTACATTCAGAATTAAAGTCCCTGGTCGCAATACTCTGTTGACAATACAATCCCTCTAGTCCTTATAAAAAACACAGTACTGCTGTTGTGAAAACAATTTTTTAAAAGTCCCTTCCCAAATACAATACTAGTTTTATTTTTTTGGTCATAATCCAGCACTTCATTATAAAGTACCTACCTTTAACTCACATGGGACCGTCTCAAAAGACCTTTTTAAAAAAAATTGAGACACCTTCAACTAAAATCACAGAACCATGGATAATGAATGAACTGTTTAACTTTTTTTTTAGAACATCACCATTTGAAAACAAGCTGCCACTGAATAAAACACATATGGCCTCGCATGTTGTAAAATGAAGACCTGTTCATCATCACTGCCGACTGCTGAGATCGTAACCTCGTCATCTTTTCGCAATCTCTGATTCATCTGCAAGGCACCCCCTCATCTGAAAATCTTACTCCCCATCTGAACATGTAGAATTGTGTCCCAGAAATTCTTTCTCAAAACTGTATACTCACGATTTTTTTTTATGTGTTTTGCAAAAATTCTCACATGTGGTATTTAACAATGTTCCAATTATGTTCCATTTCTTTTGAAGGAAAATGCTGTACACAAAGACTGAAATTCCTTGTGATTATCATGATTATGTTGACCCTTCCTATATATACTATATCCATGTTCAGTGACAAGTCAATGAAGTTATGCCATTACTTCATTTTATCTAAATGATACATCTTTTCTTAACTTGAAATGGGAAGCCACAAGATCTAAAAGGTCTCTGGATGTTAGCTTAGGCTGAAAAGGAAGAAAAAAAAATATGATGCAAAGAGAGATAACTCCTGCAAGCTTATCTCACTATCAGTGAAATACACAGGCAAGTCTTACTCTGCCTGTCACGGAATATTCATTTTGTTATCTTCAGAATAAATGCACTTAAAAATAAGATAGATAGAATGATACTTTAAAAATACACCCTCAAATTTTTTAATCATTCAGTATACATCATTACGAGGGTTGTCCCAAAATTCCGTAGACAAGCGTTGTTTTGTAGGAACCCTACGTCATACATTAATGAAACTTCCTATATAGATTAAACCAATAATATCTAATAAATTTATGGACAAAGGTGAAGTAACTACACAAATTATTCCAATTTAAAAGACACATTTCATTGTCTGGTGTAGGAAGGCGGCGCAATACCCAAAAGTTGCAATTTAAGTTTGGTATATCATATTCAAAATCCTATGGAAAATTAATTACTACCCCCCATTTTTTAATGGAAATGAAAATTCTTAACACTGTTTTATTAACTATATTTCCTCAAATTTTGGAGTTTATGCTTTAATAAATACAAATTTTATAACGTTTTATGGGGTTGAAATCCGACTTTTTGCAAAATGGCGGCTGCGTTGGCACAGGCGGCGCAGTGGACTATGATAAAGTGTTTTGATCCTTAATCCATTCTTACAGAAATGTACCAGTCATAAATGTTTGGTAGACTAGGAAACTTTTTCTCATCCTTAGTATTTAAAAGGACTAAAACGGGTTCTCTATGTATATGTGAATAACAGTATAACTAAAATAAAAGAGAGGACTAAGAAATCGGCAAGAGTTACATTGTGCAACTCCATTACAGAAACAGATGAAAAGCCCATAGAAATATAGCGTTTTCAAATTATTATTATTTCGTACCTGTACATCCTTATACTTTGTTTACATATTTTGAAGTTTGATCATATCATAGTAATGAAGATATTGCAAATTCATAATTGTAACCATTTCGTTTAATTCAAGAATTTGATTTTGGTAATTGAAATATTTTCGCCAAAAATTTAACCCGTTGACATTTGTAGTTTTTGACGTTGCAGATTGCTCCGGGTGTTAGAGAACAATATCACTTTAAATATTATTACTCGAAAAGTTTCCAAGTAAACATGATAAAACTTCCTAATTTATCTGCCAAGAATACGCTTAATCCACCCTGAAAATTTTATAAAGATACATGAATTTCTTTGAAAGATATGAGCTCAGTCTACGAAATTTTGGGACAACCCTCGTATATATCTTTTTGAAAAATTATGATTAGGTCCGATTCTCCAATTAAAAATGTAACCATGTATTATGTATATGAAAGATGAGCACATCCTTAGAAGTTAGTACTGCTACTGTGTACTAGCTGGTACTGTTTCAAGACAGTGTCTATAGTCTGCAGACTAAATAGATTCTAAGTACCTGGTATTTATTATATAGTGCCCCTATCTCTCCAGACATCCGTTCATTAGAATGTAGTGAACACTGAGTGCCTGAGAAAAATACCGCAGCTCTAAACCCTGTCTCAGATTTTGTGCCACCAGCATTTTAAACAGTACAGGGGGTCTTAAATAATGTGTATCATATTTCTTAGCTCTCTAAATTGAGGTCATATTGATACTGAAAACTAAAACATTTATATAAAAAATTCTGCTGATCCTTCTTTATATATTTCAAAAGAAAACAACATTTATGGGTAGGAGTCTAAATCTTTATCTCATCTGCGATTCTTGAAATTTTTAAAAGTACAGAGAGGGTCTGAAATTTCCTCAGTGACATTCTGCAAGTATTTTTTTTCTTCTCCCAAATGATTTAGATAAACCCTTTGATTTAATTCACAAATGATAGCATTGAGGTTTTCAGAAGTCCAATCAAATTAAGTTCTTTAAATAAACTATTGATCAACTTTGAAGTATTTTATTCTTTCATCAGCAAAAATTCAATTTTTTTTGGTCCCTTTTTAAACCAATAACCTGCAGTGTCATATCACAATGTTAGTTCAAAATTGAATCTACAAACTCAGCAACATTTTGAGTCATACGTACTACAATAAAACTCGTTTAGTACAAATACGGATATTGTGAATTCACGGATATAGCGAAGTTATCTTGGATCCCCAGCTATATAACTTTAACGAATTCCTAATATGGATATAATGAATTACGGATATAGTGAAGTAATTTCATGGGACCAAGTGACTTCGCTATAACCTAGTTTTACTGTATATGTAAATTTTAACAACCTTAAAGGTAGTGCTCAATTATAATTAGAGGCTATGTACAAGCTATTTACACTCAACCATAGATCATGATGAATTCATCAACTACAAAATATATCAAAATCTATAAAAAATCCATATCAATTTAAGATGTTTACAAACTTTGGAGACAGACCCTCTACATATGGCTATCCAAGCAGTAAACGATCCTTCAGTATGCTAGTGGGCCAGATTTTTTGTCACTCCTTGTTCTTTGTTTTTAATTTCTGGACTGTTAATTCATTCTTACCTGGATCAGAAGGTCTAGTCGTCGCTCGTCTGGCAGTACTATCTGACTCTTACGACCTTCATTCATCTGAAAGAAAAGGAAAACAATACACATGTAAATATTTCGTGCTATAGGTATATTGATATCTGGAAAATTGTTTAAACCCCCAAAATCAAATAAGATAAATAGTAACAATGCATGCTTCGATCCATTAACAGTGTATTCATAGAGACAGTCTTATTATCCATTGTCTAGTCTTGCAGAAATAAATATGGATCTTCTTTAAAACCCAGCGGGCAATTAATAAACAGATGCACACAATGATATGGTAATGCCAAAAAAATTACAGCAGGTTCAACGTTATGTCATGTCTTGATGAATGTTTACATGTAAATTATTTTATAGAACTTATCTCAGCTAGCTAGATTCACTGTAAGCTTGGCTTATCAGGTTCCAGTTTATGTGACATTAAATACTTCTGGTAGCATACTTATACAGTTGGACTGTATGTAAAGCAATACGTAATATCGCGACTACCAATGAGTACCTCGCAGTTATCTAACTTACTACCGCTCTTTTGAGGGGGAGTCGAGAAAAGTCTACATTTCTGGGGGCAAATGACATTGTTTACAGTAGTGACAATCGAATGATTCGAACAATTTAATGCCAAAATCACAATGTTTTGCCAGATATTGAACTTCAAATAGTAGATCGTCAAATAAGGAAAGTTTAGAATATTTCATGTTTAAAATGTGACGATTTTCAATGAAAATTTAACGAGAAGAGTCCGCGTAATTAAAAATACCGTTAAAAATGTGACAATTTAGAATTGGCTCCTCTCAAAAATATATTAGGCTGGTTCAGCGATTGTTTAGCAAGGTGTTCTACCAGGATTTTTTACTTATCTGTCCTTATAAATGCTACAATGATCAATCTTGCATTGTATTGAATAGCACATTGCCCCCACCCAACAGACGATTCCTACCTCCTTCGCGAAAGAGTTCCGCTAAGTTAAGTAATCGCGATATCAAGTATTCCTCTAACATCACAGTTTGTTCTTCATCCTATTGAGTTTGAGATATTTAGGTTTGACTGTATACTGCTGACTGAGATTGTAAACAACTTCTTTTTCACAGTCACTAAAAAGTTCTTGTCTTCCAAGATGCTCAAGACTTTAAATTTTTAGCAGAATGACATATGAATTTTCGAACACTTGAATAACAGGAGAATGATCAGTTTCCAACACTTCAAACAATACAATGAAGTGAAATCACTATAAAGATGTCAAAAATCCATATATACTTTGAATACCAGACATGAAATTAAACCTTGCAAATTTTTACATAACAAAGCTAAATTTGACTGACATCCTGAACTAAGTGCCAATGTTACATGTAAATTAACACAATTGCCATATTGGTACAGCAAAATTTACTGAAATTCTAAATTCACATGAAAAATGCCAAATATAATTTTGTTTAATAATGTAGCAGAACCTGATTTTACTTCCTAGTTTTTCAGAATGAGTCACTGCACATAAACCAGAAAAGACCAAAAAAACATTTTTTTTAAAAGCCATATGTACCTGTTCATGAAGATGATTATTATGTCCATACCAGTAAAAACTCAGCTGCCCAAGGGAATCCCTATCTCTCACCATCATTTAGAATGAAAAAATGACCTCCATATTTTGATCAGAGAGAAAAATGTGTATCCTTTATCATGTTTATATAATGTAACTTTGGAATGGTAACTTGATCTGTGTTGCAGTGTAATGTTATGAACGTTTGTACAGGGTGCCCATAAAACTCTGTATACAGTCATAAATACCTAGGCGTTCGTGCAGCAATACACCTTTAGATGCATTGCACTGACAAAAACCAAACAATGTAGATATACAAGTGGTCCATATCTTTAAAGTTTTCTCTCGCATGTTCCGGATTTTATTAATAAATCTTTTTTGCAATATACCGATTATATTAATTTCGTTTTTTGAGAGCAAAGATTTTAAGGTGGCATAGACACCAATTGATGATCGATGCAACAATACACCTTTATAAGATTCAAATTAATTAATATCTCAAGTGATCTAATGAAATGGAATGTTTTAGGAGAACGAAACAGGAGGATTCTTGATCTCCACCATGTTTACTGAGCATATGTTTTAATAAAGGCTTCACAAAGCATTTTGTGATTAACAGCACCATCGGACAAGCCAATTTACCAATGCATCACGGAACAAAGCTGTTTGAACAACAGAAAACAGTCAGGAATTCAACCAGACAATGAGATTAAGGAAACACAGGCCCTGCCTGAGCTAATAATCTGTAGAAGACTTTCATCATCAGCTGTTTACGTGATTACAGTAAGACCTACAAACAATGAGAAGAATTTTTACCTAATTCAGAACCAAGCCTGAAGAAAAACACTGAAATTTACCTCCTAATGTGAAAGAGTGTTCACTGTAAATGAATATGCTCAGTCAAACCAGCCAAACAGTCAAACCTGTTTATCTGGAACTCAATGGTCCTCAATATTCAAGAATTTGAGATGCATCAAGGTTAAAATATGGGGGTTTGGACTTCCAAATGGCTTTCACATATATCCAATGTTTTCGAAATATTTGTGTTCTCAAAAGGTCCTAAAGTTCAACTGCATCATATTCTTTGTTTCACAAAATTTTGATTTTGTGTGTCTGAACTCTATAAACAAAACATCTCCAATGACTTCTCACGAAGAACATATCTTAACCTTGCTATAATGGTACCTAGCTATGTATTAAGTCATATTTCATTTCTTATAAGCAGTCTGCCCAGACAAATTCATATATTTTTTCCAACTGTCATGTATTCAAATCTGACACACAATTTCACCTCCATAACATTATACATCTAAATTCATACCTTTCATAATTCCTTTCAAAAAAAAACAATCCTGTTTGAGAGCTTTTTTTTTTATCTCAATGAGGTACTTCTATATTTTTTTTTAATGATGATGAAACATCCTTTATCAATTCAATGATACATCTGAGATGTTGTGTATTGGTTGGATATGGATTGTTTATCTGAGTTTATCAATACCATTATCTGTGACATACACCTCACCTTTTATAAAACAACTTTGTTAATAAATCATGTTATCATCGAGTTCAATGGAATGTTAACATACTTTAACTATTTACATACATTCTATTCCTATCACCTACAGAGTTCAGAGAGGGATAAACACAGAATCATTTTTCCTTGTCTGGTTTACATAAAGTTCTCATGACTGTCTCAGTTCCTGTTTTCATTTTGACTTTTTTTACCCTTTATTTCCAAATCCATGTTAGTATTTGTTAGTCTGACTTTTAACTTTTCAAGTAGTCCCAACTTGATTTATTAACTGGTAAAAGTCCCTGTCAGGGACAAGATTTTCAAGTTGCACAACATTGCTTAATTAGCTGAATTAATTAATTTATAGTTCCATGCCTCTCAAGCATGAGGCAATATTGTAATTACCATTATACATGAATGTCAATGTTATATTATTTCCAGTGCATAACTATAAACCTAATCCCAAACCATTGTTTGAAAAATAATATTCATTTAAATGTACATGGACATCAAGAAGTCTGATCTTGTTCAGATTTCAAAATATCTTTTAATCGATCAACACTTATATAATACTGCAGTGTATGCAGTTCAAGTTAACAAATAATATATATACCTTCATAGTGTAGACATCATTTTAAGTGGATTTAGAAAAGATAAAACACAAGAGTTTTACATAAATGTGTCATAATAACTCATATGCTGATATGAAGAAGCCTTAGACTGTGCCTTCACATTCATACTGTTATTGTTTCCTACTTCTGGCCCCAAGATCAAGAAACATAGGTCAAACTGCATCTTGCACTGAGATGACATAGTTTAAAGTCAAACAGACCCAGCTATGTATCCAAAATTACACTATTATCTTTATATATTGCATTATCACAGAACTGCCTAAAATCTAACAATTTTATCTCAGAATTTAAGTTGAAAACTAATAAATGTCCTACAACTGAATGAAAATATGACTTATTAAGTCTATGTTTCAAGATCCTGGGGCTTAGCGTACAAATTCAGGTCAAATCAGAATATTCAAGGCTGGAAAATGAACTTTATATAGTCTAGTTAATATATGCTCTACTCAGATGACTTTAAAAAACTGAAAGAAGACATACTTGTTTTTTACTAATTAATTAAAAACCTGGTAGCAAACATCTGTATTAACTATAAACATGATCATCAATTTATGAGATTTCTAAAACATATCTATCAAATAAACTTACCCAAACTTTACTCAAACGACGCACAGCCTTTGACATTTTTTTCACAATATCGCTCACATAAATTTAATAATCATCGGTAATAAGCAGACTCAGTGCACATTTTGCTTATTATCCACTCTGAAAACTCTCTGCTCATTTTTCAAATTTCTTGACGTAAAACTGTCACCGCAGCTATTTTAGGACCATGAATACACAGAAGACAAAATACAAGTACATTTCTCCTTAACTTCCGTCCTTATGGTAAAACGGCTTCAGCGACTAATATGATAGGATGTGGAAAAGACTAGCATAATTTCCTGTCGTCATTAAAAAGAACTCGGTGACAGAAAATACAATCACACACATACGTTACATTCAGAATTAAAGTCCCTGGTCGCAATACTCTGTTGACAATACAATCCCTCTAGTCCTTATAAAAAACACAGTACTGCTGTTGTGAAAACAATTTTTTAAAAGTCCCTTCCCAAATACAATACTAGTTTTATTTTTTTGGTCATAATCCAGCACTTCATTATAAAGTACCTACCTTTAACTCACATGGGACCGTCTCAAAAGACCTTTTTAAAAAAAATTGGGACACCTTCAACTAAAATCACAGAACCATGGATAATGAATGAACTGTTTAACTTTTTTTTTAGAACATCACCATTTGAAAACAAGCTGCCACTGAATAAAACACATATGGCCTCGCATGTTGTAAAATGAAGACCTGTTCATCATCACTGCCGACTGCTGAGATCGTAACCTCGTCATCTTTTCGCAATCTCTGATTCATCTGCAAGGCACCCCCTCATCTGAAAATCTGACTCCCCATCTGAACATGTAGAATTGTGTCCCAGAAATTCTTTCTCAAAACTGTATACTCACGAATTTTTTTTATGTGTTTTGCAAAAATCCTCACATGTGGTATTTAACAATGTTCCAATTATGTTCCATTTCTTTTGAAGGAAAATGCTGTACACAAAGACTGAAATTCCTTGTGATTATCATGATTATGTTGACCTTTCCTATATATACTATATCCATGTTCAGTGACAAGTCAATGAAGTTATGCATATTACTTCATTTTATCTAAATGATACATCTTTTCTGTCAAATTTCAAATACATATATTTCACAATTTTTACACATTCCAATATCGCATTCACATTTAAGAATAAATCTTTGCACTTCTTTTTAATTTGTAAGACAGCAACAATTCTTCAAGCTGCAATATGTACCGAGACACCAAGACATCTTCAGCTACAGCAAAAAATTTCTTATGGAGATAACAACCTCAAATACAGCACACACCTTGAGAGATAACTAATATTCATTGATGTCCTTAAATCCTACCATCATCCACAAAACCCAAAGCATCACATAATAATGATGAATACACAAGCTGTCTCCCGTAACGCCCTGAATAAATTGACAATATTTCCCAAAGCTGAGCTTTCCCTGTCAAACTCTGCACAAAACTCAGCTCATTTAACGGTAACATAAAGGTATCATTCGGAAAACTAATACATTGAGCATGTAGATCTTATCACAAATCAAAAACATGTATCTGCTCCAAGCTTGGGTGTGAATCAGCTCAGCCAAAACAAAGGCATGCAACGGCAGTAAAAATTAGCCTACGTGGGTAACAACATTAAAAACTGCTTGTAAAGTGTCGGCCGATCTGACAGAGATATTTTTGTCTCTTAATACGGGAGCCTGTAGATCAGGGGCTGATTATCAAGAGAGAAAACTTTGATTAAACAATTGGTGATTAGCATTTGCTGTTGAAATATATCAAACTCGATGCACATGCTTAGAATTCCCAGCGCCTCGATGTGCACAATATTATAGCTGCATCTATAGAGCTTCTAAGTGCATTCTGTAGTGTGCAGTGAACAAATTTGTCAGATTTATCTGTTCATAGAATAATTAAACTGACGTAAACCTTATCAATATTGAATATTTATCTTACTTTGCATATCAGTGCTTATTAAAATTATTAAAGGGAATGGATACCTTTCATCTGGTAAATTCTCTAATGGTAAAAATTTCAATGACTGCATGACCTTCAACACATTCATTTAATAATCAAAGTTTTTCAAGAAAGTTACAATGATACATTATCAACACTGATATGTACTGTCTAACATCCTTTAATTAAACAGATTTGAGAAATACATATGTTCTTCAAAATCCATCAAGAGTAAATAAATCGACTTTCAAAGAGGGATAACTCTCACACTAGTCCAGCCAACAAAAGGCAACAGATGTACCACTGTGTCAGTTAACCACCAAATGTTCACAAGTATACAAATACCGACCAAGTACTCAATTGATTGTCCATTATTTCCTTGATAAAAAAGGCCCATCCTACAATCTCCTAAGTGTTTTACACACTAACACAAATGGATTTACTGAATGTAGCAATTCAACAGTGAGTTAAATCCATTACACAAGGTATAAAAGCAGGCATCTTTTAATTTCACTATGCCATTAATGATGACACCTAAACTTTTGTGTCTTTGATGTATGCCACAAACAATTTACAAACTATACCAAAAAATATACCAATCTTCTACAACATATTTTAGACTTTTTTAACTGTAAATTTTTAACCATGAACGCAGAGGTATATTGATTTTGCAAGCTGTATCTATAAGTATACTCCTGAATTTTGCAGGATTTTACTGCTTTCTAAAATTATAATATAGTCCAACCTGATTTTCCTTTCTAAAGGACTCGAACTTGAAGGTACTGATGAAGTAATTCAAAATATCTGGGTACTGTAAACCAACTATTATTCACGTCATCTTTTATTCGCGATTCGTCAGTCTAAAATCAGTACGCAACAATTAATTTCCGCGACCGAGGAAACATTCTCTACAAATCCTTAGCAAAATCAATGGTTCGCAGCGATTAATATTCGCGAGTTAAAGTAGATCGCGGAACTCGCGGATATTTCTCCGCGCGAATAAAAATTGATTTACAGTATTTAAGATAGCAAATGTAAAATACCACAAGAGTAAGCAGCCGTGGCTTTGACTTTCATTGTATTGGAGATATCAATGTTCCAGCTACGGAAAAAATCAACAGTTACAGTAGAGAGACAAAGTTCAAATCAATCTTGGAAACAGACGGAGAAACTGTACAGACATTAGCAAGTCTATAGTGTAAGAGGTGTAATTGAAATTCTTCTGGACTACCAATACTCCTAATGATATCATTTACAAGTGCTCTAGCTACTCAAGGATAGTATTTCAAGTTGCCCCTATGATTCATCTGACAGAAAGACTCACTGCATTTCAAAATTCAAGAGGGTCAAAAGGAGCTGACCGTCTAAGTAACCCACAAGAAATTGACCCTCCCCCCTTAAGCTAAGTATTCTGTCTCCCCCCAATCCCGTAAACAATACAGCTATTTTTCCTTATAAAGAGAGTTTGAAGTGCAGCATTAAGTAACAGGATTATCACTCAAGTGAAACATCCTTAGTACTCGAGCTATTAAAACAATGGGCTGGTAGTTTACATTGAAACAGGAAGAATGCAACATAATGATTTCAGAAAATTTATAAATGTTGGCATTTTTAGGAAAAATCTAAGATGAAAAACGTGAAATCAGCAAAAAATCTGTTATGCATTGTTTCGTGGAAATCATTCAGTTTTGTCAGTATTGGGGTTTTTTATCAATGATTTTTTAATTCCTAAAAATAAAATTCATGCAGACATCAGCATTTCAACTTGAACTTAAAATATGTTAGGAATTATGCATTTTCCTGTCTGATAAGTAAATCTAGGACCTTTTTTAACACAACTACTATCAATTTACATGTAATACAATTGATACAGCAATATCAGGATATTTCCAATCCAGACCCAGTATATTTATACCATCTGATTTGTAAATAAGAGCCAGCATTTAAACCTTGCCAGTATGGAGTCCCCAGGGACCCTCCTGCTACACAACTTTGGATTTTCCTATTTGACCTGGCAGCAGTATTCCTGTCCAGATCAATGCTAACTAATCGTGTGATTTACCAGTTCCTGCTAACTGCTCTGACAAGTGTGCCAATCTCGGTACCAATGCCATAACCAATTATCACAGATCAATAAGGAGTAACAGAGCCAAGTATTTTTAAAATGAGCATTTATACCCTCCTCTCCCAAAAGCTTTAATTGCGGCGTGACACTCTTAAAATAGTCATTAAGGTGATTATTTTTAGGGACGTAAATGTCATAGACTTAAGATCTCTGTACACAATTAACGGATTTTTATTTGCAATTCAGAATAAAAAATTTGACTGGTTCCTATTATATTTGACATAGTAATCTTTGTTCAAACATTAATTCAACATGTCAATATTTGTGATTACATTTCCCTTAATTACATTTTTCCTTCTCCCTACTAGTATTTTCAAAGAAAATTGGGTTTTAAGAATTAAATTACAGCTCATTTGTTAACAGTTCATCAAGCTAATGAATAAACCCGAAAGATGCAAGATAAAATACAATTCCTCTGTTGAAACTCTCTCACTACAGACTGACAAAAATGCATACACTGAACTGTCAAAATTTTGGAAAATCTCAAACATACTGCTGCACAATGCTGAAGACAAACTGCTGTTCCAAAATACCGGTACTTTATATAAAAGACATTAAACCACAAGATGAACTCCGCTCAGATGATGCACCTTCTCCAATAGACATCCACCTTTACGTAGACAGGTGCTTGTTTTGATTACAGGTAATCAAACCCAGACTGGTAGTAATAGATTTAATTAAGACCACCATAACCAGACAATCAAAGCAGGCTGTCCAGTGTCCGTAACACCTGTATTTACTTC
>PRKT01000165.1:589633-606654 GCA_003671525.1 Saccostrea glomerata | reverse complement strand
GGGGGGAGAGGAGAGGGTGTTATCTGCATCTGCATGCAGGTACCACATACCATATGCCATTCAATCTATTGAAGTACTGGGGTTTTTTTAATACAAACATTTCATGCTTTTGAGTGTATGCATATATGTAGATACAGACTTTTTTCAATTTTAAAATTGAAGATATTTTCATGTATAGTTGAACTTCAGTATCTAAAACACTGATATCTTGAACATCCTAGATTTGTCAAAGTGAATTGGAAATTCCGAGTTCTACTTATTCTTGAAGTATATTAATCTTTGAATTCATATTACAAATAATCAGATTTCTCAAAGATTATTCTTAGTCCCATTGAGGTGTTTCCATATCAGAATGAAAAATTCTAGAGAGGGATGTTAAACGACAAACAAACAATCTCATTGAGATAGAGATAACCAGACTTGTCGAAATCCGTCGGTCCTAAAAATTTGTCTGGACCAATAACATTTAAGAAAACGTCGGTCCAGATGACCGTTTAAAAAAAATGAGCGTAATTCAAATTTAATAAAGGTCGGGATCGGGATGCGTAGTTCAAGGTCACAAACACAGAAAAAAATGGCCGCGTACGCAGAATGTTGACGCTAGCTAAGTAAATTTGTTATAGCAAAGTCATAAAACTTGTCATTTATGTCTATGTTCAAGACTTTCTATCCCGAGAAAGGAAACTTGTTAGATTGAAGGCTATTGAAAATAATAAAGGACATTTTGGTGCTGTTAATCTTATGATTTTACCAACATAAAAATAACGTACAAGTATCTGGTCTGACAAAAGTTTGACTGGTCCGACAAAAAATTCGACTGTGTGAGACCAAATGTCTGACAGCGATTAAAAAATTTCGACAAGTCTGGATAACCAAGTTGGACTGTACATTGTACTTCAAAAACTTGCTAAATGTCAGTGTAAATCCTGTATCTTTGTTTATTGACCATCATGTCAGTGGCAAAATTCCTTTGCAACCTAGTATCATCCTCAAACACAGTAATCAATTACTCAAAACATCATCTACCATGATCCTCTGTTTACGACACTTTTAAATCAATTTTATACAATTGTTAATTCACTTAAGTGTATGGTGATGTCAACAACGAATGATACAGGATTTTACTGACAATTTGTATGATGTGCGACTAAAAACGGGGAACAAAAAACTATTTCATAACTCCTAAAACCAAATAGCTTGAGAGGACTTCTTTGAACTCATCACATGTATCATTATTATAAAATATAAGATTGGAAAATGTGCATGAAAAATTGTCTTTTAATTTACTACTTTATAGGAAATAAAAAAGATTATTTGCATATATTTAAAACATATTAATTTATGTGCCAGTAGTATAATAGTTAGTATTTACACATACTCAATTATTTAAACAAGCAAATTAAATTTCTAATCAACAGAAGGCCAGTCTTGCCCACTATAAAATATCAATAAGACATGAGGGACAAATTAGACATGACCTGATGCAGGTCTAGGGAGGCTGCTGGTGAAACTAATCAAAGTGGCCAAATATGATTAATAAGTTATACACCTTGGGGTCATAAAACTCATTATCTGGTGGAACTAGGGGAATCCATAACACATCGGGAGCATATTAGAGCAGGTTTAATTCACCCATCACATGATATCAGTAATTACAAAATTTAATTTAACCTAATACTTGATTTAGAATTGCAGAATTCTTTATCAATGCACCCCGTAGCTTATGATAGTAAATGTAAATTTTGCATGTTATTTTCGTAAGCAATTTTAGCACTTTAAGTCATACAAAATCAATAGGTGTGATGTAAAATATACATTGCAAGCACAGATATTAGCATGTAGTTTTACGATCTATACCTGTCCGCAGTTTATCTGCAGACAGCTTACAATTCAATGAATAACAAAAATCTATATTTAATATTGCCTTTTTTTCATGTGTGCCACTTTTCAATTATACACAATGCAGAAATGCACAGAAATCAATAATAAAAAAAATTTATAACTCACCCCTCCAACATTTTCAAACAGTTTTACAAGGCTACGAACAGACGCTCTTGAACCAGTACGAACTAAAGAAATCAAACTGTGGTCCCGTTTTTTAGAGAGTGATGAGCTCCGATTAGATTTCACATCTTGGGATTTTGACCGTCGTTCACGAAACTTTGTCCGTCCTCGGCTTCGAGATTCTCGCTCCTCTGACTTCACATCGTCAGCAAATCCAACTTTTTTCCTCGATTTGGTCGACATTTTTTCTTACTTTATACTTGCACTAAATTATCCAGTACACATAAGCTGTGGGCTATGTAGATAATCATTGTGCACTTCCATTCAAGAATTAAAACACACACCAACACAATTGCCTCAAGGACAATTCACAATGGTTTCACCATTTCACCATAAAAACCAGATCCAGCTCAATTATTTTGCAAAACCTGCAATGATTACAACCTTCTGTGTTATGCATTAATTTCAAACTTATTTTGGGTGTAGCAATTGTAGAAAACACTTCTTGATTTTATCACGTCATAAACATCACAAGTACTTAGCCGAAATTCATCTAAGTGGCCATTCGAAATCCAGGAAAAGCTAATAGCAGTGAGCAGTGAAAATGATTGACCAACTTCCTTATTCAAGGGTTGTCACCAAATTCCACCAGTTTCACCACAAAACTTAACCCCCTCATTAATACCTGAATTTCACCTATTCTAGAATCCTCCCCAACTGGATGGTCTTTTTACACTGAAAACTTGGCCTTCTGTGAAATAATCAATGGTGTAACATTCCAAGTGTACATGTATAAGTCAATTATCAGTGTGGAGAATAATACACAGAGACGGGGAGTTTATACTCGCGAGACAAGGGACAGGTAAAAATTACCGATAATCACTAATCCAAACGGTCAATTAAAGCTGTCGCAAAGCCAGGCCAATAATCCCTCTAAAGTTAAACAAGGCCTAATTTTTTTAACGAGGGTATACACTAAAGAACGTTGATAATCTGTCGAAGAGGATATTAATCCAAAAGGTAAGACTGTAAGCAAAGGAAACAGTTAATCCTTGACAGAGAACAATAGTTCATCTAACAGGCCGTTAAGTCATTTATTTTGACGAACCAGCCTATCACGCCTAATTAAATTTCTTTCTCTCCAACTGTCTATCACAGGTTTGTGTACATCATGTACATCAGCTGCCTCAGGTTTTTGGGGGTTATATATTATAAAACAATGCACTGTATACACATTAAACATTGGGAGGATAACCCTAGGTATAGATGAACAGTTGGGTCTTCAATCAATGTTTCTCCCCTTCATTACTCCTAAATCACCTGCGTATTCCTCTCTTCCTGATATTTTGGGTATACAAATAGGATATGAAACTTAATTTTGGTCACAATTCTTCTCCTTCCTAAATGCTATTTCCTCAAAATGCCCTTTTGTTTCTATTTGGCCCACTTCCTTAAATCTTGACCTTCACCATTTCAGGTGCCATACAGGTAAATGCCACCTGTGTTGTTTGTTGATTTTTTGATAAAATAGAAATTTGAAACAATTCAGGCCAAACTTTTCAATACTCAAGACATCCACTTTTCATTTGAATAACACACAGTCATTTCTTTGTTCTTTTTACATATATGATGCTGAGATTCCAATTCATATTTTCCAGTACTGTTTGTCCACTTGTATAATTAACTCATCAATTTCCTTGAGTAGATTTTCCCAAAATCTACCTTTTCTTTCATCAAAATATAATCTCTAGTTTCAGGTGCTTTAAATACACGCCTTTTCAATAACACACCTCATCAATGAATAATAAAATACACAATTTTCAGGTATACAGTCGGCTTAAAAAATCAATACATTTTTTCACCACCTTATTCCTCTTGAGTAAAATGTCTCCAACATACAATAAAACTGTACACACTCAAATTCACACAGTAAATATATATCGTTTTCATCAGCTCCTACAGTAACTATATCGTCTATATCAGCAAGCCTCTCATATTAACACAGGTCCAGCACTATATAATGCTATGCGCCTCTCAGTGTTGTTGACGATTACAAACGACATGTACATCAGCTAAGTCAGAACCATGAGCACTTCCTTTGATCCTCGTAAAACGACATTCATTCAGGGAAGAGATGACGGCTAACGAGCTTCTGGATCAACTTTCCTGGGCACTGTCATTTACGTGAAAAAAAGTTATATATATAAAATATTTGTTCTCCTCGTAACCTCACAACAAAGATTTCAGAAAAAAAATTCACAAGCCTTAATAATTACTGAGAGGAAATGATTTTTCTGTGGTGTATCTCTTGGTGTTTTTTCGGTGTCAATAATCTAAGATTTTCTCAAAGGATATACACATGTAAGTACAGACCACATAGTTGTACTTTCACCTGCTTGTTGACACAAAAGATCTAAATAAACACGGTTGTAATCCTAAGTTTTTTGCCTTCCAGTTACATTTGCCTTCCAACAATCAATTCTTCAGATTAAGAAAAGTTCAATCATTAAAATCTCTGAAAGAACCCACAATTTGTACAAGGCTTGTTTTACATTATATCCAAGATTCAAAACCCTCAGGGGACTCTGTGCGATGGTTTTGATATTGCACGAAATCAATATACACCTTTCATTGATACAGATCTAATCCTTTACATTCGATGTGAAAATATTTCACCACTAATTTCTCCGACTGTACAGGTAATAGTATTACACTGAGGGGGCACCTTGGTCAGAATTCCTACAACAGGGGGTTCTGTATGATATGTGTTTACACTTGCAGCACAATAATTTTGGCAATAAAATTCCACATGGCTTCACAGGAAATGAGATTGCCTTGTTCCCTTCCTTCCAAACGTTTATTTGATCTTGACCTGACAGATTGCCAGGCTACCCTTAACTCCAAGTTACAGAAATTCGGGTGTCAGCGGTCCTTCCATGCATCAGAGAGTAATTACAGTATCGAATTCCTCTTCAGTCAACGGACAAGTGTTTATACAACAACCTGGTATCTTTGGGTCATTAAAAACGACTTCTCCTACTCCCATCTTTCCACCAGAAGTTGAGGTGTCATGATTGTAGGTATTTTTAGGCACCAGGATATTTCCTACCGAGAATTATCACCGAAACTGACGGACATGTTCCCCCTGTTATATGTTCCATTCATAAGAATATCACCCATAGATTAGATACTAACTTAGTCTGTGATTAAATAAAGATTGAACAATTCAAACCCTTTCCTATATCGCTAGGCACTGCACACAAACCAATTGCCTGGGGCTTATTCTTATATCATCTTTGCCATTGTTAAAGCAGGTTCAAAATCCAAAAATACAACCTTTAAAATTTTATGAATCACATTTAATTTCCAATTTGAGGAAGAATATTATTATCCATTCAGAACATGCAAGACAATCCTCTCTCTGCTAGGTAAATTCCCAAGGTTTGCATTCCTGTGGTGAACAGGTAAAAAACAAATAATGGGTACGCAATAGAAAGATCTTCCCACAGCTCTTAACAAAACTCTTCAATTGTCATCAATATAGGTAAATGCCACAGAAAATCTGCAAACTGCATAAACAGGCAAAATACCTGTTAAACAAATCGATAAAGCAGATGTATTTTAAAAGTACTAAAAAGTTCAACACATTGTCCCTCCTTTTAAAAACTGCATTTTTGCCTCTCTGGGTGATAATGTAAATTGTTGTCTACGGTCTTCAAAATTCAATGCTTTATTCTCACGCAAATATCAGTCTGCAACAGATCTCCAATGACAAAACATTTGACCTTCAAAAAATCCAAAGGTCATTTTAAAACCGCAGCTTTGCAATACATTTTACAAATTACAATGTATACCAACATCAATTGTTAACAAATTTTAAGGAGGAAAATCTGTTGGTAGAAAAAATACAAGCTCAGCAGGATTTTGATGAAGAAGAATGTTTACACCCTGTTGTTAGCCTTAGAACAAATTTCCCTTGCAGAAGAGTTTATCTTCCTGGATTATCTGAAGCACTGAGCTGCAGTTTACGGTTAACTTTTTGGCCTTGATGTCATCTAAGCACAACGGATTCTCCTCCCATAGTTCACCTGTAATTCCTGGTTTGAATCGGACAGTTGCATCATTCAGGATTTGTTCCATCAATAACTTAAATCTATGGCCTGATGTTTTTCTCATTAGATATAAATGCCATTTATGAAATAACTCGGTAAAATTTTGAACTTCCTACATTTTTTAAACTTTTACATTCACAAATAACAAAATCAAAAAGGAATATGATTATGAAAATATGAATGAAAACTTAAACCAGGATCAATTAATATGTCCTATAATACTGATATTAAAATACTAATTTGTAACAGGTAACTAATATTCAAAGGGCAATATAATAAACACTATTGAATGACATGCATGTGCTTTATGTAATATGCCAAAATAGTTCTCTTATAAACACATTATCTTCAAATTTACGCATTTATGCATTACTTGCAATGTCTATCTTGTTTGTTTCAACGAAACAATTGCAACATATTATGCATCTTTGAAAGCAAGTTCTGCCAAATATTTCTTTCATCTTATAAACAAATACAAGGAAATTGAAGGAATTTCACTGTGTGATATCTGTTCAGATGCAAATTAATTGCACAAAAAACCTGGTAATTAGACTTGCTCAAAATGCATGCCTGAATGCAAGAAAATTCAAACCTTGGGATAAAAAACAAGAAATTGAAAGATCAAGAAGCCTGAGAACCACAAAGTTCACTGCACTCAGAAGAGGGGGAAAACTTAAGTCAAAATTGGCTCTTGATACTTCATAAAGCCCTTCGCCTGTTAATAATTATATCACGTGTATTGAAAAGACCAGGGGAAGACTTTCGAGATTTTTGGCAATTATGTACCAATTCCTGTTCAAAAGCGTTTTTCTGTATACATTTATAATATCATTAAGTTAACATTCTTTTCCCTTGTCCTTTAGCCAGTAGTGTCTTTTTGCAGGCCAAAAACTTCAAATAGTTCCTTTAATCTCTCAAACCTAACATTGGCAATGCAAGATCTGTACAATATTATGTTTCTGTAAATATAATGTCAGGTGCTGAAATCTCATGCATGCATAGATACAAGTACTTTATCAGTCAGGGGCATAACTTAAACAAGTTATTTTCAAAAATAACTCAAATGAGTTATTTTTTTGTCTCAATGAGTTACTTCTCTTTGCTATGACCTACTTTTCCCCAACCTTTATAACTCAAACACGTTATTTTTCCAAAATAGCTTGAATAAATAAATATTAACTTATTTAAGTTATTTTGTGTCATTCCTCCCTAACTTAACACCCCGTGCACCAAAGGATTTTGCTCGTGCACCAAGACAAAAACAATTGTTTGACTAAATATAAACCTTGCTCAATGCAGGAAAAGTGTTCAAAGTCTTGGGAAAAGTGGGGAATTTTTTTTATCTAATGATTAAAATTGGACATATACACCACGTGGATAAAACCACAAAATAAGGAGTAAAATGCTATTTGTTTCCACCTCCTCACCAATTCTCCGTTGAAGTCGGTGAACTCCATCTAGTATTACATAATGGAATCCCAAAATGCAATGCAAATTGGCAGGAAACACGAAACTACCAAGAAATCAATGTCCAAGTAGGATATAAAAATAACTTATTTAAGTTATTTTTCAAACAAAATTTGTGTGTGTGAAATAATGTAAAATAACTTATTTAAGTTGGGCCACACCAATAAAAAAAATTGTTCGTCGGACCCGCGCGCTCATATTTAAACAAAACTATACAAATAATATTAATTTAACATCCCTGCACCATAGGAATTCTGTGCTGTTTTCTTTTATATTTCCGCTCTATTTATCGTACTTTTAATCTACTTACTCTGCAAATCAGACAATATACAAATGTCCACTCAAATTTTTTCACGCCCCGCCTAAAAATCTTGCCTACAAAAAGGTAATAATATTATTATTTAACTGCTAGCGCGCTCGTACTTTTTTTATATCAAATGTCTGATGAACAAGAAATTAAATTGGTGTGGCCTTATTTTTTTTATAACTTGTTTGAGTTATGCCCCTGACTGTTTATCCATTAATCCAACTAGTGTTTTAGCAATTTTCTGAAGGTAAAATCATTGTAAGTAAATTGTTAAGGTTTTATAGGTAATTATCGAAAAATGGAATAAAGAAACTTTTTAGACAATTCTGCATGCCCAAATTTTTTGGTCTACATGGTCTAGCTAAAATTATATATATCTGCTGTAAAATGCTTGGTCTACAGGAATAACGAATACACACACAGGTCAGATTTTTAAAGAGGACACATTTTATATGTCTCTTACAGCTTACTATATTCAGTATTAATTAAGTACCTTGTATATGAAACAAAAGTGCATGGTATATGTCCTATTTGCTTTCTATTTAGAAGGGGACTTTAGGGGAGCATTAGGATATTAATACATGTAGCCAGGTTAATTAAAATCTTTAACCCCTTATAGCAATGTCCCTCTTTTAAAAGTAAAAGATTTGAAATGTGTTAGTCCTTTGTCCATTCAAGTTGTTGTTCATTACTGTCAATACAAGTTTACAACATTGTCTTTTAAACAATGTACCCTTTTAAAAATAGTCAGTCACATTACTTTAAATAGTTTCTTTTATGTCCAGATCAATTCATCGAAATTACCACTATCTCTAAACTTGTCACAAAAGTTGAAAAAGGTGACAGATTTAAATTCCACAACCCACAATAAAACAGAGGAAGATAAAAGTTTCTAGGTGAAGAGGTTTGAGGAATGTGAAAGATCCCACTGACACACTCCACTACGTAATATTGACACACCTGTATATAAGGCTCAGGAAAAAATAAAATTATGTCTTTATTCATCAAAAGAACTAAGTACAAACATATCAATTGACTTTACATATTAGGCCGAAGTTTATCAACTGTTCATTTCATGTATTTTATCTATATCTATTTATTTATCTAATGAATACATGCAAAACATGATGAATATGTCAAATGGTAAATTCCAACAATAAAATTTCTTATTACCAGCTAGGGTAAAGGGTAAGTGACACGCAGAAATTGTCCTTTGTGCATCAATAACTTTTATCCATATATCAATATAAATTAGCTGAATTCTGATTATGCATTTCTTTTTAAATAATCCAGTGAATGAATTCATTATTATAATATGCAGTCTAAAGCAGGGAGCATTTTAATCTGTACAATATTACTATATATAAAAAGGGAGGCAACTTTCATAAATATCATCATCCACAAGTCAATGCCATATATCATGTATATTACGACCATATATCTACATCATCAGCACATAAAACTTGATTTTCTCTTCACCAATTATGAATTTTATTTTTGTCCCTGACTCAGATTTCACATAGTTCATGTATTAAATTTTCTTTTTGTAGTTGTAGCATTATTTCTCCAATTATTTTTCATCTTTTGCAAAATAAAATAATAACTTTACAATCAATAAATTATGATATTGGAAATAAAACATGTGAGACATGTGAATTAATTGAAATTATAGTCAAATCAATTTCACTTCAAAAAATAAAACATAAATATTAAATGAAAATTATTCTGAGCTGAAAATAAATATATGACTGGATTTCAGAAAAGTGTCAAACTGGCGTAATAGACGACTTTCACATTTACAAAAGTTATTCCCCTTTGCGGGGTCAACCCGGGGTCAACCGGCGTAAGACACTGTTTTCCCTATATAACCTTATCAACTTTATGGGTCAGTATCTCGGAAATAGAATCTGTATGAATATTTTCATTGCGTTTTTCAAATTGCCCCATATTCTGGCAATACAGATGCAAATCGAAATTTTCCGATTACGTTTGAAGATTAAAAATATTAACAGGTAACTTACAAAGGACAAAGTGGGAAAAATGAGCGTTACGCCGACAACGGGAGATAACTCTTAGAAATGTGAAATTCGTCTATATGGATGTATAAAAAATGAAATTAACATATTTTAACTGGAAAAAATTTTACTTGGTATTTCCATAATTAAACATTTTGGTGTAATGGAAAAAATAACATAAACTTAGGGTTGTCCCTAAGACTCAGGGAATTTCCCCTAGATAATGACGTACTTGCCTGTTTATTTTGGGTATATTCCTCCTCACTCCCTGTTTGGAGAGGAATTCCAGATCCCCTTCTACTCTTTTTTATGTCACCAACTATTTTTAATTCTTAATCGTCAATTTATTTGAGAATTCAAATATATGATAATCAAGTGGACGGTGTAAATCATATATAATTGCTAAAATAGCAATGGCTTTATAAGTATAAAGTAATAAATCATTATCTATGCATGACTAGATAACAAAGGCAAAGCATGAATCATAAGCTAATATCAATGAAATATTTGGAATATAAACAAATACTTAAAGTGGTTTGTATGTGATTGGAATCATATGAACATGTACAAAATTGATGTGAATGATAATGTTACTTACCGTGACATTGTTTGAAAAACAGCTTACATTTTAAAAAGTTTTAGAATATTCAAATCAATTATGATTTATAAAACTTGTCGCTGGAGTCCGCCATTCTTTTAATTGAAGACTTCCGGTTCTGCGCAAAACGGAAATGCGAAGATACCTTTTACCTGTCCATTTTATTGATCCGCGCCTTCATTCTCTTGAATGACAGAGTTAGGACAAAGCTTTAAAATTTACGATTTTGAGATCTTTGAAAAAAAGTCATTTATTAATGCTATTTTATTTTATTTTATTGATTTTATTTTATTCTTTTACATTTTATTTTAGTAAATAAAGAAATGTCTTCGAATGTACAAAACTTATTTTTCCTGATAATTTGCTTGTACTTACTTACTCATGTTCTTCCCCGGGTGAAAAATTAAACCTAAGCATTTCTAACACTGTGGCAACGCACTTTGAAAAAATTACGCACTTTGAAAAAAATTTTCAAAGTGCGTTAAATTTGGGACCAACTCAACGTACTTTGAAAAAAAATTTCAAAGTGCGTTAGGTGTCTACATCAATATATTTTACCATGGAGACACTTAACGCACTTTGAAAAAAAATCATATTTTAGTCATGGAAAGATTTTTTTTGTTATTTATCTTTCAAAAAAACTAAGCCTAACCCCTAACCTCAAAATTGAATTGATTTACCCCAGTCGAAAAGAGGAGAAGACGGGTATAAGATCCCTCAGTCCAAATCTTTATCTTTCAAATACATAGGTGTCGGTATCGAACGGGGGAGGGGAGCAATAAACCTAAAAAGGGTACGCTGCATTTTCAATGCTTATACATGTTATACGAGGTATATATCTTTCCAAAAAAAGTGGGGGGGGGGGGGGGGGGGGTAGCCTCCCCCCCATTCCCTCCCCTGGCCATTCGCCCTGTCTCGATGTCTATGCTATACTCAAAGCATTCATATAATTATGTATTTACCTAACTGGTATGACGTTGAAAACTTTCAATACCAAATGAGTTAATTAAAACAGATGAAAACTAGAAATTTTAAAGTTTAATTAATAAAACGTATGAGAGAGAAAGAATGTTCATAGTTTTGAACAATCAAATTGGCCCCTTTTTATTATGATAAATGCTAAGTTGCTTGAAGCTGTCCTCTGTTAGTACCCCCTATACACCTTTACATCTACTTATCAAAGACTAGAATTTAAAAAAAGGGGGGAAACGAATTAATGAACTTAAACAATCGTCACACTTTTTTTCAAGACCCTTTAATTTTCCCTTTTATCAAAACCTTAAAATATTTAAAACGTCAATACCCCAGGTCCTACAGTGACTTTATCATAAATCAAAGTACTCAGAAGTACTGAAAGCCGGGCTTATTTACAGGGTAATGAACAAGGACCGTAGTGACAGTTTCAAATCAAGTTCAGACGTTCAGCGGATATGTTACACACAAAAATATCTCAATGGCATGTATACTACAGTATTCAAAAGTTTTAAAATATAGCTAGAAATTAACAGCGTAATATATTTCTCACATGTATCGTTTCGGGGTAACCGGTTTTATATACAAACAGAAGTAAATAAACACCAATGCAGCAAGATTAATTTAGGTCAAACGACTCTGTACTGATGTGTTCTCAGCGGGGAGTTTTGCATCAAGTCATTAATGATGTTCTCTGCATTTGTGTTAGCCTGATAGTACAATCTTTATTTATAGAATATGACGCAGACAGGGATACCTGTTGAAAACCTTTCGCATCTTTTGAATTGCTTTGTAAAATATTAGTCAAAGGAGCCAGGAAAAATATTAAACAATTTAATATTTTTAAAAAAATTTTCGATTTACTATTTCTTAAGGTGTTTGAATGGATTTTGTTTTCTCAACAGCGGCTGGGCGTATGAACTATATTCTTACTCGTAAACTCAATTTGGCGGTGAAGAAGCAGCATTTTCTGTTGCTCACCGTCGCAATAGCCGGGCATTGCTCTTCGAGCAATGAGCCCGGCTAAAAAAGTTATCAAACCAGGATCTGTTATTTATCATACCGACTATTTGAAGGAATATTGATCAGTCTTAACATTTTTTTTTCAAAGTGCGTTAATATGGTCAATATTAACGCACTTTGAAAAAAAATTATATTTCTCAAAGTGCGTTAGCTTGGTCCCAAATTTTAACGCACTTTGAAAAAAATTTTCAAAGTGCGTAATTTTTTCAAAGTGCGTTGTAACATAGCACATACATGAATGAAAATTTGTAAATTCAGTGATTTTTAATATTGAAAGGATAATGTGATCATGGTGATGTTCTTCAGTTTTCATTGAACATTGGGGATATACATAATATGATAGTACACCCCTCCCTTTTTAAGACCCTTTTTAAGAGAGAGAGAGAGAGAGAGAGAGAGAGAGAGAGAGAGAGAGAGAGAGAGAGAGAGAGAAAGACTGTATCTCAAAGGCGCATATATATAAAATCAACATACTTGCATGGCAAGTACATTTACATACACGTTCCCAAAGTTTCTAATTTCCAGATTTCATTTGAGTAGAGTGAGCAAGATAATCCTACTGAAATATTGTTATTATTCTAAACTGATGAATAAGCCAACAAAACTGTGTTTTGAAATGAAATAGATGGAGATAACGAATAGTATTCAAGCTTAAAAGTCCTTAAAACAATACAAAATATAAGCAAAGCAAACACGGACCTCCAAAACATCAGAGGTAGGATCAGGTGCCATAGAGGAGTGAACATCCCCTGCCGACCGGTCACACCCGCTGTGTGACTGTGCTCCTTGTCATGATCAGGAAATAACGAAAAAATCCGTCGTCAATTCAGTTCAGAAGTAAATAATAACAATTTGTATGAATGTTAGTTTTGCAATTTAAGAAAAACTTCCAAACTATCTATAACAATCTACTCAATGATAAATTGTATTTGCTGACAAGGTCAATGTATCGACCATAGAACTTACGAAGTGATGTTTGGAGACCAGGTCTTCCAACAATCTACACTATATTGGAATTCCTATGGGTACAATTTGCGCCCCGTCAATAGCAGACATATTTTTGTATTTATATGAAGCAGAATTTGTTCAAAAACCTTAATGTTAAAAGAAGAATTTGTCCAAACAAAATTATGTGAAAAAAAGAAAACACTTGCATGATGTGGCCTAGATATATCCTCGACGTAAAAGTTATTTAATTAACAATTGTTATTTCCATTTTTTGTTTGTCGACACAATGTATCCCAGTGATCTTGAAATAAAAAAAATACCAAATAGTCTATAACACACACCAGGCACTTGTTTCTTATATGGGGCTAGGGTACCCCTTACTTATATTTACCACAAGGTAGTTAGGTACCTAACTCAATTTCAGACACTTCCGTCTCAAGTTCGTATCTTGTTAATATATTAATCATTAACCTACTTTAAAATGACATCGTTCGCTTCCAAAGACTCTATTCTTGTCAATTAATTCATTTCAGAAGTCTCTGGTTGAACCTCTTTAACGTAAACCACTCATTTACACCTCAAAAATTACCTCGATACAAATATATTAAGACATCATTTAAGATACATTTACTTCCGGTTGGGGTTATACATTAATTGTAGATGTAGGTAGCCTGTTTCCCTGGCCTACCCATAATACAGACAAACAGACAGCTATAGGTCGCCAGACGGACGGACGAACACAGCGAAAACTATATTCCCCCGAGTCTTCGATTATGCCTAGGTCACATTTAAGACGATGGTCGGGCGACTAAATTTTTCTGGTCCTCTTGGCTGAAAGAACATGATCGGCCGACACAGTATCGGGCTACACGGAACAGTCACATTATTTCCTAGGGACACCGATGACTTGGGTAAATAACACAAACGATCTTTGTTCTTTAGAAAATTAGCAATATTTTTCATAGATCTATATTCAGATAGGTGACGCAAGTAATGTTTGCAAGGCAAAGTGGCAGAATACTATAAATTTGTGACTCAATGTTGAAAATGTATGAACAATTTTGGTATGTAATTGCATAAAAGCAGCAAAGAATATTTAAGATTTCTTTAAATCTTATGGAATAATTATTTAAGTTGTTTCCGTTCAAAAAATATATATCAATCCATGCATCAAAATTTTATTTGTGTTATGTATCATAATAGGTTAAACTAGTGCTAATTGTAACGGGGACCGTTACAGATGTTCCCCAAACGCTCCCCAACTCCCTTCTGGTGCCATATCCCCTGTAAGCTTCATTAAATAGGACGAACTCTATGCATTTGAGACTTTAACAACGTTTACCCAGAAGTGTACCAAGTTCATTCAAATTTTAGCATTGCACGCGTGCGCGTGTGAATGCATGTGCGTAATGACCATATCATATTGTCTACAGAATCTATATATTTTAATATACTAAATATTAAAGTATTTAATCCAAAAGTATTAAAAAATACGCTCATTTAAGTGTACTTTGGATTTTACTCATTTTACGTGCATGCACGTGCATACATGAGCATGGTGACCATACCTTCTTGTAGAAGTCCATTACATCTATCTATATTCTAAATCCCATCCCGTTTGGTTGAAAACCAAGGGAGTTATAGCTGTTTAAAGTTTCAGTCAATCAGATTGCAGCACATGTACACGCACGTGTATGCATGTGCATGGTGACCATACCTTCTTGTAGAAGTCCATTATATCTATCTATGTTCCAAATCCCATCCTGTTTGGTTGAAAATCAAGGGAGTTATAGCTATTCAAAGTTTAAGCCAATCAGATTGCAGCGCACGTGCATGCACGTGTTTTCATGATAATTGCTATATATCATGTTGTAGGATATCCTAATGTATGGCTATGTTCAAAATTTCAAGGGATTTCGTCAAAAAACAAGAAAGACATAGAGACTTTAGTTTCAGCCAATCAGAGCGAACTGCACGTGCATGCGTGAGATCTTGCGATTTTGACCATGTCATATTGTCTATGCTACTAATATATCCTTTAATTATGAGTTTCAAAGCATTTCATCAAAAATGTAAAAAGTTACGCCTATATCAATTAAATTGGTCATTTCACATGTTGCACGTGCACGCTCTTGCAAGCACGTGCGCGCAAAATGACCTTCATTCCGCAAATCTACATAACATGCCTACTAACCCTAAAAAGGTTTTACCTAAGTCGGATGTGTAGTTTACAAGATCACTCCCGGACAAATAAGTACCCAGGAAGAAGAAAAATAATAATAATAATAAGAAACAGAGTAAAAACAATATGTTCCCCAACTTCGTTTGGGGAACATAATTTTCACAAGTCGGCCAATCGTCTCCCGATCATCGAGCTCTGAGCTACAGTTTGATTTTAAACGTAGGCCGAAATAATGAACACCGTTATTGTCGAACGACGGACGACCGTCTTTATAAACTAACTCCCGACGGTCGGACGATGATCGAAGGCTGGTCGACGGATAACTTCAATTCAAGAATCGGCCACCGACGCAGAAAAAATTATAACTTGGACCGATGGACACAAAAATGGTCGGCCGACAAAAAAAGAGGTCAAAATCGGGCAAGACAGCGGCCGATGAACTGCCGACTGTCACCCGAAGAAGCTCATTTTTGCTCCAAAACCCGTCGGCCGTTGGTCGTTTTTGGAAATGTGACTGGGGTTTTACAGGACATAGAAAGCAAATATTTATATATAATAACAGTATTAATGTGCTGCACTTAAAGTTTTTGTTGTCATTGTTGCACAGTGGCATCACCTGTCAGTGAAAAATTGATACTTTTGGGTTAGACCCTTGCATAGACTTCAGAAAAAGGGTTGCTCATCTGTTTGAATTTATTTCAGAATTGAAATAAAATAAACTATATAGATGATATTGATTATGTTTACAGATATACTTGCATTTGGGTCTTGGTTTATAAAGAAGTACTATTACATATTTAAATTATAAACCTATGATTTCTTTTCCGCGCAGATATACCAGGTATATTCTCCAATTTTCACGAATTCCACTCAAAATTATAGATCGGAAATATTTTTAAAAAATAATTTACCATCTTTTTAGAGTCAAAGACCGATTGCGACACCACAAGAAACAAGTATTTAATAGAAATTCAGTCTCAATTTGCATATACAGTATAGATTTGAATTTATCTGATACATGAACCAACAAAAATTATCATAAAGGTCACAGTTGAATACTGTATACTATATGTATTTACATTCACATGATTTTGTCTGACTTCAATATAACTTGGTATATTTACATGAACTCAAAAAAACCCAACTTTGAAATATACCGGTAGTTATTCCCAGCAACTTAAAAAAAAATGCATTTAGATGCCTGTAGTACGACGGCGTATTCGTGCCATTTAAACAATGTAGAAATATTTTTTTAAATCGTTTGTACGATTTAATAAATCGTTTGTACGATTTAGTAAATCGTTTGTACGATTTAGTAAATCGTTTGTACGATTTAGTAAATCGTTTGTACGATTTAGTAAATCGTTTGTACGATTTAATAAATCGTTTGTAC
>PRKT01000165.1:577612-587863 GCA_003671525.1 Saccostrea glomerata | reverse complement strand
CCGAATGGTTTGAAGAACGATCTAGCTAATACCAAGAAAAAAGACCTTCCGGGGAAAACAGTCCGGAGCAGACCAATTTTTTCTGGTTCTACAGAAACGCCGACAATAGAGGATTGACAGCAGCTGACAATAAAAAATCTAGTCATTTAAAGCAGAGCTCACTTCAAACCTGTCACCGGAACTACAGTTTACGCGTCCCCGAAGAGCTGGGCTTTGTAAAGTTTGTTATTGAATTAGGAATTCAAGGATGCGTTCTCCATATTAACGACTAATATTTCAGTTACGGTAATATTTTTTCTAAATTATGCTGATGAGGCGTATTTTTCCCACAATACTGAAGACATTACTGTACCCCAGCAGTAAAAAAAGAATATCAGATCTACAGATATATTAATATATTTATCATGTTTATTGAGAGCAACAATAAATTAATTAAATTATCACGTGATTATGTATGCAAATCAGGTAAACAGGTAAAAAAATTTTAAATGAAGTTGTCACATTTTATAAGATTAATTTTAAGACCTACCCAAGGTCAAATGGCATGAAGTTTTAAGTTGAAAATAAAACATGCATGTTAAAAAATTCGGAACATACTAAACTGCTAAAGACCTGATATACTAAACTATATACTGATATTTTGACCTGATGAAAAAGTATCACTTAAAATTATTAAATTAAACATTCTGTATCAATTTTTGGGAGACAATTATTGATGATACTATACTAAAATACACTTCTAGTAAATAACACTGAGATTTTTAGGTCTTTAGTATATCAGGTCTTTAGTATGTTCCAAAAAATTCCATATTATTATATGTATGTTAGAGGGAGTAGGCTTTTAAAAAAAAAACAGTGCTATTTGCATCTTATGCTAGTTATTTATAAAAATCAAGGTCTTAAAACGTGAGAGGGACATTTTTAATGGTATATATTATCAAAATTCAAATGACTGAGGCTTGTTTTTTTTTTAACCTAACTGTTACACTTGCCAATCATCTTGATCATGTCAAACCCTTGTCCTGAGAAGAAGCATGGTCATTAAAATAAATTCAAAATCCTAGATGTAACTAAAAGCTCTCTTGCACAATACTACCTTACTTGGAGAACCTGACAATGAAAAACAGAACCCTTTGGATATTACATGCTTCAACCGGGTGACCCCTTTTTTCTGTACAACTACAAATATTGTAAATGTGATTATCATTTAATAAATATCATGCTAACTTGTAATTTACAAAAATTAGATGACTAAAGATCTTATTATAAATTTGAATTTTCTGATTTCAGGCATTGAGCACCAACAGTTTATGAGAAGAAATGACAACATAGAAGAAAATCTCGACTTGTTCCTGTTAAGATAGGATTCAAACTTGAAGAAGCTAGACTTTGCTGAAAATAACAACGGATATTAAGCCTTTCTTCTAAGATGAATCTCAATTGTGTTAATCATATTATGCCTGTTAAGAAAGTTAACCTATGTAAGGTGGTGGAGAGAATTAACAACTTTCTGCTGCCGAGTAAGTACCGGGTACAAACAATTATCATATCTAAAATAACGTAATGTTTGACATTTAATCCTCATTATCTCGAACTAAAATACTCGATGAAAACATTTCCCATGAGTGAGGATTCAAAATTCCATACATGTATAATATACGATATATGTAGGTTAAAATTTTGAAAGGAAAGTGATCAACTTCAAAATCTGTCCTTATTTCTATGGTATTTGAGATATCAATGTTGTAGAAACCAAACTTCAGCTCTTATCACGGCTGTATTTAAAGATGTTGAAATAATACATTTATTTCTTGTATTGATATACACATAAATATCAGAGCAATTAAAATGCACATTTGTTTTTCGTTTATATGTACAATAAGTTTAAATTGCATGGATTAAAAAAAAAAATACTTGCAATTTTTATGTGGTCTTTCTTGATCTTGACAATTTTTTTTTCAAAAATACAATCAACTATGTTCCTTTTTCTCAATAAATTGAAATTTATCATTTTTTTTTCTATTGATTGTCAGTTTTAGTAGACTGAGATGTACGTCATAATTTTAATACAAATATTTTCTTGCCAGCTTCCAGTCGTTCGGAGTGCGTGCCATTCTATGTGGAGAATGACCAGGTGGGAATCGTGACCCCCGAGGTAGCCCTGCTGTTACAGGAACACAGTGACCTGTTTACGGTCAGCAGCACCTCCATCCACCTCAGTAACAGGTATGGCACGTTTGAGGAGAGGACGGAGGTCATGCGGGTATTCCTAGAATCACTCAGAAACACGGGCAAACTCCACAGGTCACTGAAAGGCTGGAGGAATGAGGTAATCAATAACTACAAAATGTATATAGGTACACATACTGGCTGAGGGTACCTAATTGATTTTGAGCTACAGACTCGATTGTTTTATCAATAGAGTTTCAGGGGAAATGATGCACGCTATCATGGTCATAATACTCAACATCAAATTACATATATTTATTGGCTATACAATGTATATGAATAATTGAGGACGGTAATATTACAGGATTTGTAAATACCCTTCATTTGTTTTCAAAGACCACTTGGTGACCCTGTTCTCAAACACAATCAAACATCTTATGCATTATTTATACAGCTTATAATCATAGGTAATGTTTGTTGGAGTTTTATTTTATCTTGATTTTGATTTTTGGTTATTAAAACCATGAATTAGTTTACAGTATTACTGTTATATTTCGAATTAAGTTTTTATTTACACAAAATCAGGACACTTTAATTTATAATGTACATATCACTCACAAAATACTGTATAAGCAGAATTTTTAGTGAGGATTTAATTTTGGCATTATTAGCGAAGGTGCCAAGATCGCTAAAATTTAATATCACTAAAAATTAATTGGGCTTTATTTATAATAGCTTCCTTAGTGAGCTTTTCAAAAATGCTAAAATTACATCTCGCTAAAAATAAAATACCTGTTTTCAAGAACAAATCACTAAATTTGCGTCTCGCTAAAATTTCCACTGATATGTTAAGCTGATGCTTCTATTTTATAGACCATGAAGATGGGGGTCCTGCAAAATGAAATGTACATTAATTTACAATGCACAATATTACATCAACAAAAACAAATGAGAGATATATGGTTAGAATTTCCACAGAAATGCTTGTTTAGCAAAGTGTGAGTCTTATATTTAACAGTATGTGTTTAAAAAGTGTGAGGACTGTTCTAATCTGTGTTTTGTATTGTAGACGTACAATATAAGACACTCTATGAGTGAACCTGACTGTATTTATCTGTGTTTTGTATTGTAGACCTACAATATACGTCACTCTATGAGTGAACCTGTTTTGTTCAAAATGGAGAGATCTGCTGCTGGTAGGTATATTGAGTAAAGGATTTAAAAATATATATTCATGGTGGCAACAAGTTTTCTGTTCATGTTATATCAACTTTTATGATATTTCTAAAGTGCTGGTTTTACTTAATCTTCAAGCCAAGACCAGATAAATTTAGTGCACGATTACGAAAATAATTGGATTCCTAAGTCACTCTTTCTCATCAATGCTTTGTAAATGTCAGAATTTGCAGAACATTAACATGATTAAAAGCTGAAATTTGTAATGACTTCTTGAATTTCTGTGCACTGCATAAATGTAGTGTTTGATTCATAATCCTAGTGCTTTGTTCATCTTGTCAAATTTTCTAGGTCCATTTGGTGTGACGACATATGGGTGTCATATTAACGGCTACACATACAAAAACGGAGAAATGATGATGTGGATTGCGAAGAGGTCACCGACCAAACAGACATATCCCAATCTCCTAGATCAGATGGTAAGTGAAGTAAAGTGTCCAATAAACATGCTGGACTTTCGTGATTGAAAATTTATCACATTCAACTTTCTAAGAAGATACAAAAAATAATATTCACTACAGAGATTTCTAAATGTTTTATAAATGGTAGATTCTATTATACACTCTTGTTCATATGAAAAATTTATTCAAAAAATATAATTTTCTTAAAAATATTTACAAAACTACCTGTTCCTAGGTTAGGGAGAAAAAGGATGCAATTTTTCCGATAAACATGCAATTTTTGTATTCATGAATAGTGCATAGTGCAAAGGTGCTACATTTATAATTTGTTTAAAATAAATTTTTCGTGTATACATGAACTAGAAGTTAAGAAGCAGACTGAAAGGTGCTAAATTCAGATTACCACTAAAGGAACAATGAAAGTGTCTAAGCTCCATAGATTTTTGGGGCTTATTGAGCACATAAATGAACTTGAAATAAACATTTTCATTGGTTTTACTTTTCTAAATGAAAGCTTTTGCTACAGGTAGCAGGGGGTCTCAGTTCTGGTCTGGGGTTTCGTGAGTGTGCGGAGAAAGAATGCCAGGAGGAGGCCTCGGTGCCAGAGAAGTACCTCAAGATCCTCAAGTCTGTAGGAACCATGAGGTAATTCTTTAGTTGTTCAAAAGCTTGTACCATTACTCTGCATATTAGGGCTGTCACGGTTCCATAATTTTTCAGGTCCGGTTGGTTCTTAATTTTTAGCTCTACTGGTCAGAGACCAGAAGAGCTTATGCGATAGTAATGCGTCCGGCGTCCGTCCGTCTGTCCGTCTGTCTGTCTGTCTGTCTGTCTGTAAACAATTTTTCAAAATGCTACTCCTCCTACAGTTTTGATCTGATTTCAATATAACTTGGCATACAAGTAGACTACACTAAGATACATAATTCTGTGTATCGGTTTTTGATTTCGACGAATGGTGTAGGCGTTGTTACTAAAAATAGAAATTTCTGTGAAATTCTTTCAAAATGCTACTCCTCCTACAGTTTTGGTCTGATTTCAATATAACTTGGCACACAAGTAGACTACACTAAGGTACATAATTCTTTATATCCGTTTTTGACTTCAATGAACATTATTACCTTGGTTAATAAAGATAGCAATTTCTGTTACTGTCAAAATGCTACTTCAAATACAGTTTTAGTCTGATTATAATATAATGTGGCATGCAAGTAGACTACACTATGAACATAAAGAAACTTATTCAAGGATCATTATTCTCTTTTTTGCTAGTGTAAAGTTTCAATTCCCAATTGCTTAAGTACTTTCCTCTTCCTTTGCTATAAGTACAAACCAGTAGAGCTTCAGTCTCGACAGAGACTTCTGGTTTAGGTTCGGTTTCGGCTTTCGGCTTTTACGGTTCGGGTTTATAATAGAATAAAAACGTATAAAATTACATTCAGCAAAAATTGTATGTTTTTTTTTTAAATCTAAGAAACAGACACATAATGACTGGTTTAGCTCAGTTTCCTAACTAGAAAAATAACAGAACCAAATGATTCAAATCACATTTTATTTTGTTTTTAATGGTAATATACTAATGAACCTACTAATGTTTTAGACGCCATTTTTGTTGTTAACCCTACTCTATTATACAAATTGGAACCGAACCGAATTCCGGAAAAACAGAACCGAAACCGACCCGAATTAATTGTTTCGTGGTTCTGGTGGTCCTTTCGGGTACCCGTGACAGTCTATAGACTTGTAACCATGTGACAGTGTTTTATCTCGGGAATTGTCACTCAGTTTTGTGTGTTTTGATTGACAGCTGTATACATGAAGATGAGAGGGGCGTCCATCCAGAAGTGGAGTTCTTATTTGATCTCAAGCTTCCTGAGGACTTTGTACCTGTCAATGCCGATGGTGAAGTGCAAGAGTTTAAACTGTATCCTGTCTCAGAGGTGATTTATTTTTTTGTATGAATTACTTGTAGATATGAATATCAATACTTATTCCTACATTATATTTCAAACTCTCATGCACTTCTAAAAAAAAGTAAGTTCTTGAAATACTAAAAATGTTCTGACATTATAATATAATATACTCGTTAATGATAAATTATTTTAAAATTTAAATTTTTCAAAACATGAATTTTAAGTTTATTAGATTAATAAGTTAATCTGTATAGCATTAAAAGTATGAATTTCCAACTTTTTTTTCAGTTACAAGATATCATTGTTCTTGATTCCTTCAAACCAAACAGTGCGGCCATTGTTCTGGACTTTTTAATACGACACAACATTATTAACCCAGACAATGGTAAGAGTACAGCCAGCGGTTTCTCCCCCTTAGATAACTGGTACCAATAAAGGATACCATTTCAAATGCCAAAAAATGTTTTTTTTCCAAATATGGATACTAAAAATTCCCAATTCAACCCTCAAGCAACAGACATTGTACAAGTTGACTACCGGTAATTGTAATATATGAACAGAACTGTGGTGTATACAGAATACCCCTGTCGTACTTTTTTTTGGACACTATATAGTGTAATCAACTATAACTATACATGTATTCCAATATCTTGAATAGTGTGCCAGTGGATATTTTTTCTTGTATTTTTTACAGAGCCTTCCTACTGTTATTTGGTGGAGATGTTACATTATCCCGTACAAACGCTATTCAGGAAGCTCCCTAAAGTCATTTGATGAGTGTGCACCATTAGTTCTTAGATAACTCCTTCAAAGGCCATCGAATAAACAAAGAAAATGGTTTTATAAATCCAGTAGTTTGACAGATGTTGTCAGATTTCACTGACCTGGAAATGATTACAGTACTTTCAGAGATTTATGCCCCATTTCACCTTCTTCTGCACAGAATAACATTCGCATGGTGGACTCTTGAGGAGACTTTTGGGACCATGGACCATTACTTAATGACTAGTGTCTGGGGGAATCTCAATCTTTTTTTTTTTCATCTTGCACACCTTAAATTTAAAATGATGTAGTTACTGTAAGTAGGATAATAATTTAAAAGGAATATTCTTGGAGTTGGTGTAGTAGCAATGATGTTTAGTTTTGCATTGTTTTGACAATACCTTATATGGTATTTTTTTTGTCTGTGGGGCAGGATTGCTACTGTAGACATTAAACACTTTACTGTTAGCATGTTTGTAGGAGACTGTAGGAGTTATCAGAAAATAACTAATCATATCTTGGCAGGACCAATATTTATTAACTGTTGAAAAAATTATGTTTTCATTTTTTCCTCTGTAATTTTTCTGTACTTATTTAAGTCCTCGGTGGGTTTAATGATTGAAGTGCAATGTGGAAAAAAGTACCGGTATATTTTTTTGTGTTGGGTGCCATTGTTGTTTTTTAATTTCACTATGACAACTGATAATGTGCCATTGGAAGGTAGAGTAGAATGCTTCTGAACTTGACTTAATTTGTGTTGTTTTAAAAAGGATTTATTCTTGATTTATCAATTTGTTAAATATATTGAAAAAGATATCTTGAATATCCAGGGGATTTTTCCACCTGTAGTTTTTTTATGTCCTTGCATTGGCTTTTTTTGTTTTCCTGGTCCTAGTGTGTGAATTTTGCTTTGTCTCTGTGAAATAAATGTGCTTTAACATTTAGGCCCTGTGGTCTCTGTTTAATATCGAGTTACATAAACAAAGTTGAATGAATGTAAATATAAGAATTATCTCATTTTCAACTATTCTAAAACAAGGATGTTTTTAAGGACATATATGATAAATAAATAAATATGATAAATCAGAGACAGGGATTGTACATGACCTAGGCTGCTCATAAACAGAGCTGTGTTACTTTTGTAAGACTGCAGTGCATGTAGCTATAGTTAGTTGCTTGGCTACTTGTGGTCATATCATTCAAGGTCATGCTATATGACTATATAGATACTACAATCTTGAATATATTCGTGAAGTGTCACATGTACAATCCTGAGGCAAATTAATCCTGAAATTCAGATTAGCAAAGAATGTTCATTAGAGATGTACAAAGTATGGATGTCTGATTTTTTTTATCTTTCCTTTCATTGTTGTCTTCAAAGACTGATGAATTGTGTCCATAAGGCATTTTATGTAACCAACACAAAGTACACATATCTGAAAATGAGATATAGTCTATTTAAACTTTATCAAGCAAATATAAAGAATTTTGGACCCGTATTTTCAGTGTCTTTGTGGATGAGATATCATTTTTAATGGCATATTGGGTCAAATATGAATGCCCTATAAAATGTTACTCAGAAGTTATCACCGAATTTAATTTCTTTGAAAATTAGGCCAATCATCAAGATCAAGGGGTCAGAAATCATAGCATGCTCAGAAATATCTTGTCACAGGTAATACACATGTCAAATATGAAAGCCCCACCTCTTCTCAACAAGAGGCCCAGGGGCTCACCTGAGCAATTGGCTAGGAAAAAGCACATATCAGATCAGAACTGAAAGTTTACTGGGGGGGGGAGAGGAGGGGGCTTGAATTTTAACCCCCAGGGGGTCATGATTTGAACAAACTAGAATCCACACTGCCTGAGGATGATTCCCTATAAATATCACTAAGCATGGCTTTGAAGTACTTGAAAAGAAGATTTCAAAAGGTTAATTTCCCTATATATTGTAAAAGTTTTATCGGTCATTTTGGCCCCACCCTACCCCCGGGGGTCATGATTTGAATCTACACTACCTGAGGATGATTCCACATGAGTTTCATCTTTCCTGGCCCAGTAGTTCTTGAGAAGAAGATTTTTAAAGATTTTTCCAATTAATTCCTATGTAAATATTTGATCAGCCATTTTGGCCCCACCCTACCCCCGGGGGTCATGATTTGAATCTACACTACCTGAGGATGATTCCACATGAGTTTCATCTTTCCTGGCCCAGTGGTTCTTGAGAAGAAGATTTTTAAAGATTTTTCCTATATATTCCTATGTAAAACTTTGATCGGCCATTTTGTCCCAATCCTACCCCCGGGGGTCATGATATGAACAAACTTGAATCTACACTACATGATGATGATTCCACATGAGTTTCATCTTTCCTGGCCCAGTGGTTCTTGAGAAGAAGATTTTTAAAGATTTGTCCTATATATTCCTATGTAAAAATTTGATCGGCCATTTTGGCCCCACCCTACCCCCAGGGGTAATGTTTCAAACAAATTTGAATCTACACTACCTGGGGATGATTCCAAATGATTTTCATCTTTCCTGGCCCAGTGGTTCTTGAGAAGAAGATTTTTAAAGATTTGTCCTATATATTCCTATGTAAAAATTTGATCAGCCATTTTGGCCCCACCCTACCCCCAGGGGTAATGATTCAAACAAATTTGAATCTACACTACCTGGGGATGATTCCAAATGATTTTCATCTTTCCCGGCCCAGTAGTTCTTGAGAAGAAGATTTTTAAAGATTTTTCCTATATATTCCTATGCAAAACATTGATCGGCCATTTTGGCCCCACCCAACCCGGGGGGGTCATGATTTGAACAAACTTGAATCTACATTACCTGAGGATGATTCCACATGAGTTTCATCTTTCCTGGCCCAGTGGTTCTTGAGAAGAAGATTTTTAAAGATTTGTCCTATATATTTCTATGTAAAAATTTGATCGACCATTTTGGCCCCACCCTACCCTCAGGGGTCATGATTTAAACAAATCTGAATCTACACTACCTGGGGATGATTCCACATGATTTTCATTTTTCCTGGCCCAGTAGTTCTTAAGAAGAAGATTTTTAAAGATTTTTCCTATATATTCTTATGTAAAAAGTTGATCGGCCATTTTGGCCCCACCCAACCCCCGGGGGTCATGATTTGAACAAATTTGAATCTACACTACCTGAGGATGATTACACATGAGTTTCATCTTTCCTGGCCCAGTGGTTCTTGAGAAGAAGATTTTTTAAAAATGCCATTATTTTTTCTCTAATTCATGATTATCTCCCCTTTGAAAAGGGCATGGCCCTTCATTTGAACAAACTTGAATCCCCTTTACCCCAGGATACTTTGTAGCAAGATTGGTTGAAATTGGCCCAGTGGTTCTTGAGAAGAAGATGAAAATGTGAAAAGTTTACGACAACAACTACGATGACGACAACAACAACGACAGACGACGGACAAATTTTGATCAGAAAAGCTCACTTGAGCCTTTGGCTCAGGTGAGCTAATAAAAAATTATAAGGGAAAATTAACATTTTCCAAAAGTACCGGTAGGTCCTATTTCAAGGTCAAGGTCACAAGATAAAAAAAAATCATAGTGAAATTTGAAAGGTCTTGTCACAAGCAATACATATGTATATATGTACATGTACCCAGAGGTAGATCAGAGTAACAAAGAGAAAATGCATTTTAACTTTATAACTAGTTGTGCACCCCAGCCAACAGGAACAACTGACCCGGGGGGGGGGGCATATTTCAAAATTCTGGAAACTTAATTTTT
>PRKT01000165.1:550808-577444 GCA_003671525.1 Saccostrea glomerata | reverse complement strand
GGGGGATAAGGCAGACAAAGTGCCAATAGTGAGACAGATAAGAAGTGGAAAGTTTAATCTCAATTATATTCGAATTTTATTTGATATTTCATCTAATATTAAAGTATACTTAATGTGAAATCTCTACAATTTACAAAAAGCTTACAAAGATTGAAAATATTCGCCTATGGATAAGCATACACACACTTAAAAGAACAAAAACGGTAATTTTCTCATACTTTAACAATTTTTTTTTCAATATGAGTGGGTCTTCGCTCCATTTTTTTGAAAGATTATCCTTGAAGTTTGCAATAAAATATGCATTTTTTGGTTTACAAAAACATTAAAGTACGCTTTTATGACAAAACATTGGCATCTTTCATAGAAATAATTCAAGTCCATTAAGTCAAGGGTCATATCACAAACATGATTTGATGTAAATGCCAATATAATCATCATCAGCCTTGTTGCGTAATAGTAAGCGCTTAAGTCTCAAAATATTTCCATTTCTAATTTTTTTCTCTGTAATAACTATTATTGAAAGTTATCGGAGTTGATATCTTGATAATTCTACCAGAATGTAAATTAGGTGTTTGACATCAGTGGGCGAGGACTATTAAAATTGGCATGGGTAACCTTGTGTAATTTATATCTATGTCTTAATTTTAAAATCTAAATCTACGCCAGTTATTCAAATTATCCCATGTTTCCCACTATCGTTGATGCTCTGGCATACTATACCCGCCCTAGCACCTAAGGACCCCTGACCCTGGGGCGATGAAATATATACACAATTTTGGAAGAGACAGCCTATTCAACATAATTATGTTCTTACCGGTTTTTTGTTTTTTTGCACTGGAGCAGTAAGATTTTCAAAGAAATAATGCATTTTCACTATATATATATGAATCCCACGAATATCATCCTATATTTCTATAAAAGAAATGATTTTACGAGATTTTTTTCACTCAGGGAAGTTTTTTTTCCTTCATAATTTCATAAATTTTAATAATGAGAAGTTAATCTACAAGTAAATACTCAATTCACATACATGTATTGAATATGATTTATTAATATTTCCATTTCTAATTTTTTTTCCCTGTGATAACTCTTTGAAAGTAAGGGGAGTTTATCTTTTGATAATTCTGCCGGAATGTAAATTAGGCAGGTCGATAGGTCAGGAGCTAAGGAGAATCTCGTGCGCATCTGTCTATATGTGTCTGACGCTTAAAGGAAGACAAATATGCATGGAAATCTCATGCTGCTGCCTTTGTGTTTGACGTCAGTGGGCGAGGACTATTGAAATTGGCATGGGAGTCCTCATGTAATTTAAATCGATTAGTCTACATTTTTAAAGTCTAAATCTACAATTTTATTTCACAATGAAATGGAATATAAGGAATCACCGTCTAGTTAGTATAGTATGCCAGGGACATCAACGATAGTGGGAAAAATTGGATAATTTATGCATAACTTCCCATGAAGTTTTTTTTTGGCAATTTCTTTAACTATAAAGTAAAGACTATAGTTAAAAAAAAAAGCTTAAATAAAAGTAAAGCTTCCAATGTACAATAAGTATCTAACGGTTTTATTAGAACAATTCCAAAGTCTTTTTATAACTAAAAATGATAAATATACATTTTGACAATTATCATAATTCACAGGCATAAAACACTTATCATTTTTTTGTACCAGGTATATATACATGTACAAAGTTTTTGGAAGGTAAAGGTTAAGTAAAACAAGCAAAAAAAAAAAGAAAGAGTGGGATGAGAATGGAGAGAAAGTGAGCAAAAAAGAATAATGGGAGAGTAATATAAGGGAGGAAAAAGGAGGGAGATAGAGGGATGGAACCAATCTCCCTCTATCCTCCTCCTCAACTCTCTATCTACCCCTCCTTCTCTCTCTTCCCCTCCTATATCCCCCTCCTTCCCCTCTCTCTCCTTCCTTCCTCTCTCTCTCCTAATCCTCTCGCTCTCTCCTTTTCCTCTTCTCTACCTCCCCCTCCTATCTTTCCCTCCTCTCTCTTTTGTTCTCTCTCCCCCTCCTCTCTTTCTCCTCACTCTGATGAGTGGAGAGAGATGCTCATGCATCTTTCTCTCTCTCATGAGGGATAGAGAGATGAGGAGAGAGTGGAGAAAGAGGGGAGGGAGTGAAAAGGGGGGTGTAGAGAGGAGGGGTTGGAGAGATGGAAGGAAGAGGAGAGGGAGGAGGAGGGAGTGGACAGAGAGAGAGAAGGGGGTGGAGAGAGAAGAGGAGGGAGTGGAGTGAGAGAGAAGGGAGTGGAGAGAGAGGAGGAAGTGGAGAGCAGAGAGAGAGGAGGAAGTGGAGAGAGAGGAGGGGTTGAGAGGGGAGAGAGGAGGAAGTGGAGAGAGAGGAGGGGTTGAGAGGGGAGAGAGGAGGAAGTGGAGAGAGAGGAGGGGAGAGAGAGAGAGGAGGAATGGAGAGAGAGGAGGAAGTGGAGAGTTTTGGAATATTTAAAAATTTTGATATGGCAGAATGAAGAAGAATAATTTGATAGAGAAATGTCATTATTAATATATGTTTTGCAGAGGAGTGTATAAAAATTGATTACGCTTCAACATAAACTTGGTAAATCAAGGCTTTGCTGTTCTGTAGAATTTTTGTAATACTCTTAAAAAAAAGGTTTTTAAACAATGTTTTCCCTTTACCACCCCCATTGTTAAGCCTTATAATCAATTGTGACCCTTTTGGGAGTTGTGATTTAAAACTTTTATCTTCACTACCTTAGGATGACATATAAATATGGCTTTGCTGCTCTTGAAAAGATTTTTTAATTAGATTTCAGATGTATTCCCTTTGGAAAAAATAGAACTCCCATTGAGGCCCCTCTCTACCTCTGGGATGAAGGTTAAGAGGTCAGAAATAATAGCATGCTTGGAAATATGTTGCCACAGGCAATGAAAAAAGTAAAAAAAATATGAAAGCTCTACCTCTTCTCAATCTAAATTTTTGGCCAATATAAAGTAATGTTTAAATTTTTAAAAGTAGGTCAAACTCCAAGGTCAAGGGATCAAAAATCATAGTGCATTAAGAAAGGTCTTGCCAAAGGTAATTCAATAAGGTAATACGAAAGTCCTATTTCTTCCTATTCAAAAGATATGTCCAAAGTTAAATTTTTGTTACAGACAAACTTACAGACTGACAGACAGGCAGATGAATGAGATTTAATGTACCCTAGCTTTCGTGAAAGCAGGGGACAAAAAAATACATTTGTAAAATAACAAACACATCTTTATGTGATATCAGATTTAATATAACACTTGTTTTCTATCTTGCTGACAAGTCTCCTAGCGTAGAAGTCCCTATACACGGGAGGTAACTCCTCCAGAGCTTTGATGGCTCGGTCAGCGATCTGTATGGCTCGCACAGCGGGCTGGAGGTCCTTGTTACCGTATATGTCCTTATTATCGTACATACTATCCTCCAGGTGTTTCCAGAACACATTAACTGCAACACCAAAGTCTAATGACACCACATTATGGAACCACAAAGCTAAAGATAAACAAAACAAAATGCAATGTAGTGCATGCAGAATGACAAACTACTTGTTATAATCAATTAAGTTCATATACTGGTATGAATATAATACATTATGTACATGTGCTGCAATTTGAATATAATTAAGATCTTATATATTTAAGACAAGTTCACTGACACAATCTTCATCAAAGGCACTAAAAAAGATGCTTTCACTGACAAATGACTGATATTGATACCAGAAAAAGGAAATGAAATGTTGCTTTCAGTCTTCTTTTAAAATAAAATATACATGCAATAAAAGGGAAGAAATCTAGAAATAAACACAATATAATTTAGTACCTGGAATAAACAGGATATCTCCTGGTTCTAGTTCCCCCTCGTACCTGATGGCCGAGTAGAACTTTGGATATTTCTCTGGGTCCGGATTATCTATGTCCAATACCTCAGATTTATCACCTGGCAAAAGAAACTTGCTTTAAAAGGTCGCATGAAATATATTTACTTATTAAGGATCAGCATCTAGCTTATAAAATGATGAGTATGTGAAACAGTGAAAATGTATGGCAGCTAATGAAAAAAGGTTTAAAAAATTTCATATATAGTTACATGTATTACTCAGGGATACTGACTATTGACACCAAACCTGGGGCCATAAAACTTAGAGGAGCTCACTTTTGACATCAGTCTCACTTTTACCAAAGGAATGAATTTAATTAATAGTGTAAAAGTGAGACTGAGATCCAAAAGTGAGCTCATCCAAGTTTTATGGCCCCAGGCCACTTCTTCATACCTTGCCCAGATTCATCAAAGCGAGCTAAAAATACCAAAGCCAAAAACGTGGGATAAAAGGAGTATCTTTTAAACAAATAAAGAAACAAATATTATGTAATATTACCATTAAGATATAAGTTGTGAGCATCAGCGGGGTCAAACAACACGACCCTCTTCCTACCACTGATCTGTATCAGTATGTTGTCCATCACCTGAAGAGAATTAGAAAATTTGATGATAAAATTCAGTTCATCAATTCTAAACAATTAAGAAATGAAAAAGAAATTTGAAAACATATGCATATGCACATAGTCACTGTTCAAATTTTTGGTAAAAGGGGGACAAAATTGAATAAATTTGTGGGGGAGGATTAGCCATTTTTTAATGTATAATAATTCGACTTTTTCGTTTATTAAATTTTGGTATATGATGTCTTGGTTTATTTAATTTTTTGAGGAGGGAGGGGGGGGGATAAAACAAATCCCAATTTCAGCTAACATCATAATGAGTCCACAGTTGGAGTCCCCTGGAGGCTATCCGGAACACGCTGGAGAAGAACCTGTCCCTTGGGAAGAGATCCGGAATAAGAAGATCCTGGGCGACTTCCGGAAACTGTACACTGATGTCAGCTACGTCCTTCCTAACGTCATCACCCAGGGCTCGCAGGTAGTACTTCTCTGTCTGTGTAAAAAAAAATTCTCTTTTAAAATTGTCTGTGTTGTTACATGTATAGTACATATTAAAAATGCTCTCTTTCTAATTAAATTTCTACAAAAGAAAGTCAGGTAAGGGAAGAAAGGTGAAACTATATATAACTTTGTAAGAATTTTAAAACATATCTTTTATTTGGTCTTACCTGCGAGATGAAGAATTCTTTGTGTGTTTCCTCTGCTGCTCTCCTTACAAACTCATTAAATGGCAGTGACCTGTGTAAAAATGTATATAAGAAATATGAATAAAAATAATTTTTATTGACAGGACCATTTGGCAGTTTGCATTCCAACTTCATCTGTTATAAATCATATGCAAAAATAATATTGGCAAGTAATCTTAAATGTGATATGACAATATTTGACTAGAAAGTTTTAAAACTTGCATTCGTACTTGTATGCGAAGTTTTTGTTAATGAAGTCCATCTGTGGGACTGGAGACACGTGGATTTTGACAGGTTTGGCCCCGCCCCTTTCTGCCAGGTATTCCACTGAGCTCCATCTTTCTGTAACCTCTCCAATCTTCTGTCCCTTCAAAATCACAGGTTTTCTCTGTAAATCATAATAATATTTCTAATTAAACTAAACAATTCTTTTATGAGAATATTTCTCCCGTAAGTGACTATTTAAAAAAAAACACACAAACATTTGCATTGTTTTAGTGAAAGTTTATCGGGTTAAGCTAAACATATGAAACTGAAACTGTGAAGCAGGAGAAATCTATACATGTATCACGCTTGAAAAACTGAAAATCATACTCGGATGACTAAATTCACATTGATTCAGATGTCAAAACTACATTATCTTCTTCTTACCTGCTGAAAAGAATTGTCAAAATGCGTTAGTACGTCAAGTGGCTGCGATTTTTTCCTTAATAAACACTGGCACGTGGAGTCTTGTTTTGACATTTTTTTTCGGTTCATGATAACTCGATCATAAGATGATTCGAGCATTTTCTTATCATCTTGAACTCAACACTGTGCATATCACTTTGAGTTTCAATACTCTTTCAGTAACCAAACTAACCAATTGCTAAATTTATAGTTATGATGCGCAAATGCCTCTTTCAAAATTGTGGATGTCATGGCGTATGGTTAAAAGGATGCGTATTATAGCGTTTCTCTAATATTACATACTGTTAATCTAGTGATGGCGGAATAGAGAAAACACTATGGTAAAATAATCCGCTATTTATTAGTGCCCGCAGTTACGATATACAAAATACAATAATGGCGGAGCTGACAGAGACACGTCTGTACTCTGCAGCATACAACACAAAAGAGAGCGAGGATAGGTATACGTCACGACAGGTGCTGTGACGTATACCCTGTGATCGGAGGTAGCAGGGCAATTAGTGCCCAGTACCTCCAGGACCACCACATTCCTCCCCATTTTGAAAAGGGCGTCCCAGCCCGTTACATAAGGACAAATTATAATATACATCTAAATACACAATTAAATCCTAGCGGGGCCTAACATATTTAAAATCAATTAAACATAATCACGACAACATACAATGTATACACAGATAAACATGCAAGCATATAATAATACAATATCAATATTTCATGTAATTAAGCATTAATGTCCATAATAAAAAATTATAAAATTTAAAGAAATGAACAGTTCATATCACAGAATCTCACGTGGTCCTGGGCGCCTCTCGTCCGAGTCTTCTCGGGTCCACCTCTGGGTCCTCCGGGGTCGTCCTCGTCAGGTGGTTCCTCGGCGACATCTCCGGTCGGCATCTCCAGATCCGGACATCCGGGCCCAGGACAGACATGATGTCTAGCGTGACATCACGTCCACGACTCCGTCGCGAACGCTCAATCCTGGAACTGCTCACCAAGGGATCCTCCTTGGAACATCAATGGTATATAAAAAATCAGGAACATCAAGGATCAATTATAAAAACAGGGAAATATCCCTGAATAATATAAGGATCTGCTTCCTTAGCAGCAAGAACTAATATTTACAATCCAGCTAAAAATAGCTGCACATAACCCCGCATCCCTGCGGGACATAATCCTCCAAACTAGTCACGACCAACATCGACGGGACTGCATTCGGGGCAGATATATTGAGGTATCGACTTGGCATAGTCTTCACTTATACCTACACACCCTGGATGGAACCAGTCCCGACAGATGTCGCACTGCACCATCATCCCTTTGGGATTAGACTGTAAGCACACACAATATTTCCTGGTTTTAGTCCCCCTAGTGGCTCTAGGTCTCTTGGGCGATTGGGGTTGTCTAGATTGGTCTAATCTTTCCCTAACCCGTTTACGAGTACCCATATACGGACCTACTGACTCCGCTGGTTTGGGGCTAACTTTTGAGTGACCCCCACTCCCCGGGCTCTCAGGACTAATTCCTGAGTCTGCGGTCCCAAGCGGTGCAACCACTTCATGTATAAGGGAACTATCCCCATCTCGGTCTACTGACTGTCCGGGCAACTTATTCTTATAGTTTATTAACCATTTGGGGAGTTTCCCAGCGGTGCTACCACATCGTGCGTAGGAGAACTATCCCCCTCTCGGGCTACTGACTGTCCGGGCAACTTATTCTTGTAGTTTACTAACCATTTGGGGAGTTGCCTGGACTCGCACCTTTTAAGCTTGTCATGGTGCATGACCTTGACCTCGCGCCGAGATTTTACAACAAATATTGTGTCTGATTTGGCTTCTATTATTATCCCAGGGCCCCTCCATACTGACTCTACCTTTTTTCCCGCATTGCGGCGCCAGTAGACCAAATCTCCGACCTTGAACTTACTGGTACGGACCTTAATGTCATGCGACCTTTTCATTGCCTTCTGTGCGACTTTTAATTTTCCTCGGGCAATATCGTGCGCTCTCTGAACATTGTCTTCTAGATCACGTACATACTTGTCCACATCACCCTCCTCCCCATTTTGAAAAGACGTGGAAGGCGGTGGGGCGAACATCAAGGTTGCTGGTATATTTACTTCTCTACCCAGCATGAGACGATTTGGGGTATACCCAGTATGGCGGTTTACCGCGGACCGCAACGCTCCAGCCAATGGGCCTAAGTACTTATCCCATGACTTGGGCTGGCCATCTACGTAGCAACGAACCGCGTCCATTAGAGTGCGGTTATAGCGCTCTACCTGGCCATTCCCTGACGGACGGTAGGGTGTGGTCCTGGCTTTATGGATCCCTAACATGGCACAAATCCTACAGAACAGTTCACTTTCGAAGTTACGGCCCTGATCTGTAAAGATTTCGTAAGGATAGCCAAATCGAGAAAAGAAGTCATTGATAGCGGAACGCGCGGTCACTTCCGCTGTCTGAGACGGAAGCGGAATACACTCTACCCACTTGGTAAAGTTGTCAACCATCATGAGTATGTACTCGTTCCCGCTATCAGTTCGGGGAAGCGGCCCGAGAAAGTCTAAATGTACCCTCTCCATCGGGCTTCCGGCTTGGTAGCTCTTGAGCTCTGATCTGTTCGGCAACGAACCTCGCTTATTCCTAGCACATACGTCGCAAGTCTTGACATATAACTTTATGTCCTTTGTCATCCGCCACCAGTAGAACTGTTGTTTAAGGCGTTCTTTAGTTCTCTGGATTCCCTGGTGACCAGAGGACGGTATGTCATGGCGTAAGTGCATGACCTCGGATCGGAGACTCCGCGGCACTAGGAGCCGACGGAGCGCATCCGAGTCATCCGGTTCTCGCCAAACAACTCCTGTCTCGTCGAGATAAAAACAGTCTCGCTCCAGAAGATAACACTTCTCTTCCGGACTACAGATAATTAAGTCACTTTCGGTAGGTAGGTCCCCAGACTCTAAGTACTGTCTCAGGTAAACTATAGCTTTGTCATTTTTCTGTTTCTGAGCTAGGTCTGCAGAACTGTAGGAAGATAGGGAAATTCCCGCAGTGTCACCTGTTACTTGACAGACTTGAGGACTAACTGTCTCAATCTTGGGATCTAAACTCGACACCCCACTGACATTAATCTGGAAACTGGGTAGTGCAGACGCACTCACAGGCAAAGGGGTATCCTCCCAAGAACTAGAAACAATGGCCTGACGAAGGGTAGGATCTAATGAACTACAGTTACCCCCTTCAGCGGACGGACTCTCCGCTGGCACAGGCGCTTCGTCAAAGAGTTGGGACAAAGGAATTACATCGTCTATTTCAGTGTTAAAGTCATGCCAGCGCTCGTGGGCTCGGCGGCAATAACGGCATCCGCCGCAGGGCAAGTCTTCGACCCTAATTCTCGTCGAGTACCCCTGACATGAATCAGGTATGTCCCGGGACAGAGCGTCAGCATTCACATGCTTCTTTCCCGGGCGGTGTACGATCCGCATGTTGTACTGGCTCAGTTCCTCGAGCCATCGAGCAATCTGGTTCTGCGGATGCTTAAAGTTCATTAGCCAGACCAGGCTATGATGATCGGTCCTGACTGTGAACTCACGACCCAGCAGGTAATGGCGGAATTGTCTGGTAAACTTAATTACCGCCAATAGCTCTTTGCGAGTAGTACAGTACCTGCGCTGTTCTGCGGATAGCACAGCACTCCCATACCCAATTGTTCTTTCTTTCCCACCCTGGACTTGGCTTAATTCCCCGCCTACGGCATAATCCGAGGCGTCAGTGTCTAGGATGAAATGACCTGTACTGTTCGGTATGGCTAGAACTGGAGGGTGAGTCATTAACTGAATGAGTTCCTGAAAAGCACTCTGCTGCTCTTCACCCCACCGGAAACCACTTTTTCCGGTAACCGCATACAGCGGAGCCGCAATTCTGGAGAAGTGGGGGATGAAACTGCGGTGATAATTGGCGAAGCCAAGAAAGCGCTCTACGCCCTTAACATCACATGGAACTGGCCAGTCACGCACTGACTCAATGTACTGATCCCCCATTTCAACTCCGTGCTCGCTCACGGTTCTACCAAGGAACTCAACCTTAGTTTTAAACAGCTCGCATTTCCGAGGCTTGAATTTAAGGCCATATGCTCGGAACCGCTCAAACACTTGTCGTAGGTTATCAAGGTGAGCGCGTGCGGTAGATCCTAGAACTAGGATATCATCTAAGAAGGCTAAGGCTATCTTCCAGTTCAGCCTGTGTAACACCAAATTTATGGCCCTAGCAAAGGTCGCGGGGGCATTACACAGACCAAACCCCATTCTAGTAAATTCGAAGAAGCCATATTTTGTTATAAAGGCAGTCTTTTTCCGGTCTTCCGGAGCTATCTAAACCTGCCAGTAGGCCGCATTAGCGTCCAACTTGGAGAACCAGCGGTTTCCCGCTAGCGTATCCATGCACTCCTCGATGAGTGGCAGAGGGTACGTGTCCTTGACTGTCACCTTATTCAGGGCTCTATAATCCACGCACCAACGGACGCTGCCATCCTTCTTCCTGACCAGAACTGGGGCAGCCGCCCAGTCTGAGGAAGATGGCTGGATGACTCCTGCTTTCAACATCTTATCGAGATGACCCTCTTCCTCCCCTTGAAAAACAGCAGGGGTGCGTCGCATCCGCTGCTTGACAGGAGACGCGTTACCGGTGTCTATTCGGTGTTCGATCTCGGAAAAACTTCCGAGATCAAGGTCATCAGTAGCAAAGACGTCGGCAAATTCTTTAACTAGCTCCGCAGCCTGAGACCTGACTTCCACAGGCGCGGTCTTGCCTAACTGTTCTAGCAGTGGGGCAATATGTTTATTACTGTTTCCCCCCTCGGCTGACACACGACGCACTGTTGGATCGGTACCCTCAACTGACACCGCAGGGACGGCTTCCCCCAACTTGGCACCAGTCTTTATAATGTGACTTCTGTCAGTCAAGTTTAATATGCATAGTTTGGCTCCATTTCCTGCAGCGTTATATGTCCGCGAGGCTACTATACCAGGCGGAAAAATGTTAGCTGGTTCCAGCATAAATTCTGGCATCTCGGAACTAAGGGTGCACTCGATAACTTGGGCAGTGTGCGGAGAGACCCGCACTCTGCGGACGGAAACCGCATCGAGTACTGGCACTGTTTCTTCAGAACTTAGGGCAAAATGCGTGTCTATGCCCTTGACCCTTAGAGTACCTGCTTCGCATGAAACTTCTGCACCATGTGCGCGCAGGAAATCAATCCCCAAAAGCATTTTATCTTGCAAAGGGCCAACATAGATCGGGTGATAAAAATCATAATCCCCAATGCGTAAGTTGAGATTTCCAAGGTACTGTGCGGTCATACCAGCCCCCTCGCCAGCTAGCCTAACATTAGTGTCTCTAACAACTTCGGGCTGCGGCCTCAAGGACTTATAAACTTCAGATGATATTATTGTGATGTCGGCTGCTGTATCTATAGTCGCTTTGATATGCTGACCTCCTATGCATATGGGGATGCGCCACGCTCCTGAGCCTATGCTATGACTACCTGACCTAACTGAGGGAATAACATAAGTGGCCTTGATGTTCGGAGTGTCAGCAAAAGTCACCCTATTACCACTAGTCGAGCGCTCCTTAGTCCCAGTCTCTGCACATTTTTTCAGACACGGGCACAAGGGCTGCGGGTTGCTCCTACGCGGACAATTCCGCCGTACGTGCCCCGGTTCTTTGCACTCAAAACAAACAATTGTCCCTGAACTCTTAGAGACCCCTTGACTCGCTGATTTCCCCCCTATAGGCTTACGTGTAGGGCTACGTCCCCTACTACTCTCCCTAGAGTCGCATGTGGAACCAAACTTCCGCTCTACTGACTTATCTCGGCTCCCGGAGTCCGAGAACTTACGTCGGTGAGCAGGCGGCGAGCGAGAATCTCTCCGACCTTCAGGGTCCCGCTCTGAGGAAACGGACCTCACAGCACGGGGACGACGAACCACTGCTCGGCGGCTTAACTGGTAAGTTTTCACCCTTTTTATTGCCTCCGCCAGAGTACAAGGGGGATTGTTGATCAACTGTTGACCCGCCTCCCCATCACTGCAACCAAGAGCAAATCTAACAATAAGCTGCTCCTGAAATATTTCTGGCGAAGTTCCGCCACCAAAGGCCTTCTGGGCAGTGTCCATGACTCTATCTGCCCATTGTTCCATTGATTCTTCTGGTTTTTGAGCTATGGAGCTAAATTCCAGCTGAGAGGCTGCCCTTAAGGAACTTTTCCCAAACCTCTCCTCCATTCGCAGTACTACTTCTTGGAAACTTAAAAGGGTCCCCCTGCGACGCAGAATATCAAAGTACTTGAGTGCTGCCCCCTCCAATGTTAAACTCAAGGCAAACAAACGATCGGGGTCCCCCCACTGATGGTACTCAGCGATTGTAGAGAACTTTGAATAGAATGGTCCCCACTCTACATCCCCATTGTACTTCATCCACTTTATTTCAGCTGGAATATTCCTACTCACGCTACTCCGAGTTCCAGGGGGTATTAAACTCGGATATTGGGATGTATCTGCAGTAGTCATTAATGTGTGACCTTGAGGTACCCAAGACCAACCCCCTACCCCAGGTGCAAAGGATGGTGCTCCCCCTAGTGCCGCCGACTGCCCTACCAACCCCCCATAGTAGCCAGAGCCCTGACTACTCAAGTTAGCTGCACTAGAACACACAGATGCAGTTGGGGCCGTCACTGGCACACCCATGCCACCAACAACATGACTCGGAACAGAAGGGCCCATGCTAGGATGTATAGGGTATCCCCCGTTCCCTGATAAGAACGAGCCAAATGTAATAGTACTCGGCAAACCCGAACCAAGACTACTGTAGTCTGCTGAAGAAAATGGCTGACCTTGAGATGCGGAGACAGAAGTGACCTTAGGGTTTTGGTTAGGAATAGATTCGGTCCTAGGTAAACTAGCGACGGGCTGCACTGCAGGGCACTGCACTGGCAATGAGCTAGGAACCCAGGGACTCCCCTGGCTACTAGTCATTACAGACGGACTGGCAGTGACTTGGAGCTCCTGTGGCTCAGTTACTGACTGCGGTTTCTCAGACTTCATCATTTCCGCAAGCATTTTAGTTATTTCACTTAACTGAGTCCCCATGTTTGTCTCCATAGACCCCATATGAGACGTCATATCGGTTTTCAGAGCCCCTATGTTGGCTTCCAATGAGCCTATATCTCCTCGCAGGGCCCCTACGTCCTGACCAAGGCTATCTATTCTGCTGTTTACTGAACCAAGGTCCCCCTGAACTTGGGAAATATTTCCCTGCATCTGACCCATTTCCCCTCGGAATTGACCAATGTCCCCTCGGACCTGACCAATGTCCCCTTGAAGTCGGTCAACGACCCCCTCCAGGATAGTTTGTCGTTCCTGGAGCAGGGAATAAAACTGCTGGAAACCGGGCGTTTCTAAAGACCCATCAGCTCCCTGTGTAAGCGACATATCTCCGCCCTCATACTGGGTGACATTATCCGGGGCACCCTCCCCCTGGGGCATCGGTGTGCTACACACACCCGGAGCAAATCTCACGCTTCCGGGAGGCGGAACTTTCCGCGGACTGCGTTCTCCCGGGGTACTCCCCAGACCCGCTTGGTCATTTCCCCCAACATGAACGTCCCAGTCCCCACTAGGCCTCAAAGTCCCCCTCCCCCTACCAAAGGAACTGAACACATGGTCCATCTCGCCCGGTATCCTCAAAACGGCAAAATTACAAACTTACATGAATACAGCGGTTAATCCGCTTAACAAAAAACGCAAGTATAAACTATAAACAAGATAAAATAAATACTGCTACCTTACATCTCGGAAAAATATCCAAGATGGCGACGGGCACTAACACGTGCAGGTAAGGTTTTACCCCGCAGTCAAACTAGAATACCCTGCTCGCAGCGCCAATATAGCGTTTCTCTAATATTACATACTGTTAATCTAGTGATGGCGGAATAGAGAAAACACTATGGTAAAATAATCCGCTATTTATTAGTGCCCGCAGTTACGATATACAAAATACAATAATGGCGGAGCTGACAGAGACACGTCTGTACTCTGCAGCATACAACACAAAAGAGAGCGAGGATAGGTATACGTCACGACAGGTGCTGTGACGTATACCAAGTGATCGGAGGTAGCAGGGCAATTTGTGCCCAGTACCTCCAGGACCACCACAGTATCATTACCGCTACATTTTCAAAATTTTCATTACCGCTACATAGTCATTACCGCTACAAAAAACCTTACATTACCGCCACATAAAAAAGAATACATAACCGCTACATTGCCTCTTTCGTTAACCAGCCACTTATGCGTGTACAGTACAACCTATACATGCATAAAACCCGTTTCCCCTGCTCAACACGGGTAGTTGAAAGTAAGACTTTGAACAGGAGGTTTTTTTTTATTAAAATCAAATTTGTTTCATAAAACACACAAAAATTTTTAAAATCAAGCACTGTTCATAAATATAATTCTATAAATGACCGTTCAATGTGCTTCGGAATACGCATCAATCACAAAGCACTCTTCAACTCGAGGATCCAAAAACCCAGCCGAAGAAAACTTTCAACCACTGTTCAAATTCTGTTGATTAGAACTCATATACCGAACCATACCTGGCTAAATCGATATATGTAGTGGTAATGGGTTGTTTTTGGCTGATTCAATATGTGGCGGTAATGAGTTGTTTTTTGCCGGAAAAATGTTGCGGTAATGATCGGTCGAAAATCTGAAAAAAATGTAGCGGTAATGAGTTGAAAGTTTTGGCAATGTAGCGGTAATGTTGACCTCCCGGTTAAAATGGTGTGTTCCCGTTTTGCACACATTTGATAATAAGGTATTGAACAATAGGTGTGAAGTGTGTTTTGATAGCAATTATAGTCTTATTTTTGGTTTGGATTTACCTGGATTTACCTGTGAATACCTGATTTAGCTCAATGTATTTTTAAGAGGTTTAATACAATTCTGTGAAATATTTCATTTTATTGAATAAATTATTAATGAAAGATATAACAAATAATAATATAAGATCAAAGTGACGATCCATGATTGCTGCTGCTCCAAGCTGGTAAAATTTTAATCATAATAATTTTGTGTCTTTCAGTGTTAGTAAATTGTAAATAACTTTGTATTTATTCTCTTAATTTTTTGCTATATAAGTTTACCTTTCACCTACTTACTAAGTATGGTATAGACTATAGCAATTAAGTAATTATCTCACCTGATCAAATTCCCATTTTGCACAAATTTTTAATTACCTGTAATTCAAATGTGTGCAAAACGAGAACAAACCGTTAAAATAGGAACCATGCAAAATCAATCGTTGGAAAGTTGTCAGTACATATATGATGCTCAAGTGGTCTATAAGGCATCAGAGTGCGTCAAACTTTAGGAACAAGGCCATGAGGACAAAAATCCTAGTGTATTCAGAAAGGTCTTGTCACAATTGATACGCATGTGTTAAAGTTATATAGTTTTTGTGACAGGCGGATATACTTAAGCCTGTGGTGTGATATATAAGCGCAAGCCCTGTGGTGTGATATATAAGCGCAAGCACCAACTGTGCAAAAGTTATAGCGAAGATAAGTTTTTCAATAGCAGGTCAAGGTCAAGGGGTTAAAGTTGTCGGTATCCAAAGGAGGGTCTTGTATAAAAACACACACCCTCACACACACATGAGGAATATAAAGACATAAGTACAGTACTAACTATTCAAAAGTTAGCGAGGGTAAAAGTTTACTAAATTGTCAAGGTCAAAATGATTAAATTTAAAAAAATTAAATCAATTGAAAGATTGTACATGTGAAGTACAATGTACATGAAAGTCCTATATCGCACATGTCTTCAAAAATTATGGCCAAGGCTAAATTAGATTTGTTTTTTTTTTTTTGTAAAAGTGGGTCAAACCCCAAGATCAAGGTCACGAAATTAGATACCCATGTGAAGCATGAAAGCTATAGCTCTAACAATTCAAAAGTTATAAACAAGGGTAAAGTTTCTGCGAACTGTCAGACAGCTATGGATCGACGAACAGAGATAAAAAATCATTGATTACGGGGACATACATGTAACAAATATAACCCTTTTTTCTAAATGTACAGACAAAAAATATCTGATCCATAAAAAGATAGCTAGTCCATTTTTTTTATTAGCAATTTCTGAATAGAGAAAGAGTATGAAGAGAAACAAAAACTAAAGCAAAACTATATCCTAGCCTAGCGCGCTAAGTGGTTTGTTTCTTTGAAATGCTGTTTAGATAACAAGTTCAAAAAACATTCTAAATATGTGAGGAGTGTCTAGATCATGGAGGAAAACAGTACGTAATTATAATAAGCTTTTCATGTACATTTAAAAACTGGACTGAATTAAGTCCCTATAGGTGTAAATCTTAATTCTAAATTTTAGGGATGGCAATTCGTAACTGGTGTCGAATAACCGGTTAATCGATTAATCGGCCGAAACGATCCTCATTGGTTAGAAAATCCGTAATCGGTTAGTCGGAAAAAATAAGTTATATGTAAATTTGAACGCAGTTTCCTTAAAATTCCTCCTTTTCCTCCTTTCTTTCAGAAAGGAAATCTCTGCATGTTTATTTATTGTTTTTACACATCTTATAATTAAAAATATTTGGAGATAATCTATAGCTCTCCAAAAGTTGAGATCGCAGGGATACTAGTTAATAGTCAGTTCGTAAAGTGTTTTTAAAACATCAGATAGACTTAGTCCTGTGTTTTTAATGATATTTAAAAATAAGCACTTTTAACCACAGGCGCTTGTTTCATACAGTAAGCTTAGATTTCTACTATATAATATTATATAGTAGAAATCGAAGCTTACTGTATGAAACAAGCGCCTGTGCTTTTAACTATAGTATTTCTACATTTGGCCGTTATCTATTAGAATTATATTATTTTAATGAACGCTGTATAAATTGATAATAAAGTGAAAGTTCAGACATGATTTTGATTATGGTGACAATGCACAATTAACTTCTTTAACATCTGCGTTGAAAAATTATCCCTGAGCTTGAATACTGTTTGTGATCTCCATATATTTCGTCATTTTAATTTCACCTGCGCTTTCCAGTACTCACAGTACTCTGATTTAAATAAGCTGAATCCAACTGGATCCAGGTTTCAGTGGTGTACTGAATGTGTACACATGAAAAAAGTCGGATTCATATATTTAACGCTGACAGCGATACGTTTCGGGGCTGCCGCGAAGAAATCATTTATCACTGCAATATACCGCGCATTTTAGTGCATATGTAGCCAATGTGTATAGCGCTATTTCATTGATACTTCTACAGTTGAAAAAAAAAAAACCAACACAATACACTTTCCTGAAAGCGCTGTATATAACACTTGAACTAAGTGCTGTTGAAAAAAAAATCTCAAGATGTGTAACGCTCTGTGAAACTCGCTGATAGCGCTGCAACCTCAACTCGCTTATGGAAGACAATATCAGCATTTATTTTTAAAAATGCAATTGTAATAAAAATTCGTGTAAATTTTTGAGCATTACCTTAAAGTAATGAACAACTGAACTTGATTTTATTCATTTTAACATTTTAAAGATATGAGTAATTGATTAAAAGTTAGGAATCATAATTCCATTTAACATTAACATGTGTTGTACACGTACATGTATTGTCTTTTTTATAATAGTCAAATTTTAATTGATTGTTTAACACGTGGTCCACTTAAATGATTCCAATATGTAGATCCAGAAATTTGTTTGGGGATGGGGGGGGGGGGGATCTTAAAATTTTGATTTTGAAACTGTTTGACAAACAAACAAAAAGCAAAACAAAACAAAAACAAGTTTAACTTGTCAAAGCCATGAAAAAAGAAACTGTTTCGGAGGAGAGGGCCTCACATTTGAAAGTCTATACGCACATTCTATACATTGTATTCATGTTTTCTGCATGAGGTATGGTCATACCTTTTCTAGTTTCTTTACATTGAAATCTAAGTTTTAGTGTCCCTTACTTTCTGAATTCAGGCATGGAAATAACGCCTTTCAAGAGATATTTTAGCAATTCTACTAGTGCAAAATCCTTAGAACAGATCAATCCGTGTATTGTTTAATCGTATTTGTTTTGTTTCAGTGAAGTTTTGAGCTTCCATACTGTTTGTTATCTCCATATATTTCATAAAATGATGGGTCCATAGTCAATTCTAGGTAATAAAAAAGTAAAAGACTTTGCTTTATACTTGGCTTATATCCAAGTAAAATTATTTTTATCGAAGACAAGAACAGTACTTGAATATTTGTTAGCATGGTGTTCCATACACTTTAAAAAGCTGCATGGCGAGATCATGATGCGCACAGGGATGGAACCAGAGTAAGTTATTCCTATCTTTTCCGCTGATTTGACGCTTTGAATATTTTTTTTTTCATGCTTGTTTGTAACATGTTTGACTATAAGTTTACTGTACCAAGAATATAAAAGTCAGTGCTTCTTTTCAAGGCCTATTTAAATCTTCCCCCATTCACTTTTTTTTTCTTCAAAAACCCACTCCCTATTCTCCATTCCCTCTTCCGATGTTTTTACTCATATTCATATATGTACAACACATAATATATAAAAAGATATTTTTTAACAATATATACATGAAATGCGTATATATATATATATATATTTGCATACCCACTGCTCTCTCCCACGATGAACGTGTAGCCATCAACTGCGTTCATAGCACTATAGACGCAACTGCTTCCACTATAACTGCAAGTGCTCTATCTCACTCGTGTAGAACAAGCTCTACTACACTTATACATCGTGTTGAGAAGTATATATATGAAATGTTTCGTAAAAGGACTAAATATAAGTTTTTAATAATATTTTTTGGAAAAAAAGGAATTCAGAACAGTTTGAAATTGCCGTTTGATATCTTTAAAAATTCAATTTTGGTCAAAGTATTTAATTGTAAAATAAAACTTTTAAAAAATTGAATAGAACTCCATATTTTTATTTTTTCGTATCATGCATACTTGTACAAAGAACGATAACTCTTCAAACTTGGGTAATAACATTCAAAAAGAGAAAATTTCTTTAACTAGTAGATCTATATCTATTTCACGAAAAAATAAATAAATAAAGTACCCAAAAAATCACAGAAAAGCATACTGGAGTAATAATCATAATAAAAGCATTCTCATTTTTGTCATAGTGTTAAATTATTGATTTTTGTCAGAGGATTTCAATAACGTTGATCGATGACGTCACGACTGCATCAAAACAAAAATTAAGAGAATGTGATGACGGCGCTGCTTGTATCTAGATAACTGTGTTTGAGAGGGAAATACTTTATGAATTGTGATTTATTAGAGAAAAGGAGTATTGATCAGGTGTATTGATTTTAAAGCCGTATGGTTTTCTTTACTGAAGACAGAAGAAGCTGCGTCCTTATGTAAGTCAGGATTTCCTTTGATATTCTTGTCAACATCAAAGAATGCAAATATAAGTAATAAACAACGATTATTTAGTGAACATGGCGTAATGAATAGCAATAGCTCTGCTGGCATATTTTCCATGATGCGCTAGCGCGCATCATGGAATATGCCAGCAGAGCAATTGCTATTCATAACGCCATGTTCACTAAATAACGTTGTTTATTTCTTAAATATATATATATATATATATATATATATATAAAGTTTCCCTGTTAGACAGGAAATTAACATACCCTGGTAACTTCCTTGGAAACTACAGTAGTTAGATAATTTCTTTAATATTACACAGAGCTCTATTAATAATTAAGGTTTGGTCAGTCAAAAGACAAAGATATTCCCATGGTGTTGAAAACAGCATAATGTGTTCTATTGCCCGAGGTCAAGGACCGAGGGCAGTTTACTGTGTGTGTTTTTGTTTACTCTACACACATCACTGACTGGCAATACTGGTGAGTTGAACTTGCTTTCTCACTTTTACTCTGAATTTTCGGGATAATACTTATTATAGTAATTAAAATATTTATTTTATCAGTAAGCAAAAACAATTTTTTTTTATTTACTTAAATATTGAGGACAAAATTAATAAACTTTGTGAAATTGCACGCGTCCCAAAATTTGAAATTTGACAATTTTAAGATAGAAATAAAATAAGAGAAGTAGACCAAACTTAAACATCATGGCAATAGGGTGAAAGGTCATAGTTTTTTTAAAGAATGATTCTTTCGCAGGTAATGTACTACATGTAGTATATGATAAAACTTTTTTTTCATTCACAAGTTATGGCCAAGGTTTAAAGTTTTTTTTGTCTCCCTAACAGACAAACTGACCGACGATCAGACAAATGTGATATAATGTCTCCTCGCTTCTGTGAAATCGGGCAATAAAATGTTAATATTCTCGTATAACGATAAACATATTGAAGTGGAAAAATTTTCCGTTTGAATGGAACGGTTTCAGTTCTATTTTTGAACGTTAAGATAATGAAAGACCCATTTCTGCAGAAACCAAAACAAGAGACTTATGGACTGCAATATTCACATGATTAAATCTTGCCCCTCTGTTCTTCAGCAGATGTTATTTTAGACATTCTTGTGTAAAAAAAAAAGATAAAGATAACTTTTAATGTTTTCCTACCACAGCATCTTCGCTGACCAAGTGTTCGATTCGTTTACTCACATCTCAGAATCGGACACTTGGCGAGCGAAGATGTACACAGGAGTTCATTAAACTTGAATCTACACTGTCTGACAACCTTTAAGATAATTATATGACAAATGAATTTGCTGGGGTTCAGGAGACATTAATATGTATTCCCATGTAACTCAGTTATCTGACTTTGAAATGGGAATTGGCACATCACAAATGCATCATGTGAACAAACTAGCTAATACATGTATGTTGAATTACTTTGGTGAATAGTTTTTATGAACATAAGTTTGATACATATATTATACATGTACCTCTACTTAATTAAAATACTTAGCAGGTTTATTGCAAATGTAATAGTTCTACTAGCCGCCTAGGTTTTCATACATTTTTGTCCCCCGCTTTCGCGAAAGCGAGGGGACATTAAATCTCATTCGTCTGTCCGTCCGTCTGTCCGTCAGTCTGTCCGTCCGTCACAAAAACTTTAACCTTGCCCATAACTTTTGATTTAATGGAGCTATGATTTTCGTATTTCATATATGTATTCCTTGTGATGAGACCTTTCTTTGGGTACCACCAAATTTGACCTTTTGACCTTGACCTTGGAGTTTGACCAACTTTTACTGAAAAATTCCAAACTTTTACTTTGGGCATAACTTTTGAATGGTAGGTACTAAGACTTTCATATTTCACATGTTTATTCTTTGGGACAAGACCTTTCATTGGATACCAACAACTTTGACCTTTTGACCTTGACCTTGGAAATTTTCGTACTTATGAAAAAACTAAAACCTTGACCATAATTTTTGAACGGTAAAGGCTATGGCTTTTACACTTCACATATGTTATTCCTGTAAGAAGACCTTTCATTGGATACCAAGAACTTTGACCTTTTGACCTTGACCTAGGAGTTTTAACTACTTTTAAAAAATTATAACCTTGGTCACAACGTTTGAACGGTAGATACAAGGATTTTTAAATTTCACATATGTATATCTTGTGGCAAGACCTTTCAATGGATACCAACAACTTTGACCTTTTGACTTGGACCTTGGAGATTTACGTACTTCTGGAAAAAACTTTAACCTTGACCATAACTTTTAAACGATAAGGGCTAGGGCTTTCATACTTCACGTATGTAATCCATGTGATAAGACCTTTCATTGCTTACCAAGAACTTTGACCCTTTGACCTTGACCTTGGAGTTTTAACTACTTTTTAAAAACTGTAACCTTGGTCACAAATTTTGATCAGTAGAATTTAGGACTTTCATATTTTAAATATTAATATTAAATATATAATACCTTTCATGGGATACCAACAATTTTGACCTTTTGACCTTGACCCTAAAAAATAATATCTCGCCCACAAAGACACCGAAAGCGGGGGACCACAATTCTTTGAATTTGCTTGTTGATCTTAAAGCAGGCTTTTAGTTTCGGTTTTATTTCAGAGAATTTGCTTAAGTCCCCTTAAAGCACATTCAGACTGCTAATCTACATAAACACCAAGAAAACACAGTGTGCGTTTGAGCGATATCTGTTTTTGTGTTTATTTCGATGAGCATGATTAATTGTTTTATTATACCGTTTATTTGTTTTACAGAGATACTGTTTTACCATTGTTAGTCGTTGCAATACGGGAATAAAGAAGCGGTGTCTGTAACTCTTTCTTTCTTTCTTTCTTTCTTTCTTTCTATCCTAAGTTCATAACATCTCCATTACATCAAATCTCATGCTGTTTGTCGAGAGAGTTTGGTGTTTTAAACCTTTGCACCGAGTATTTTTAAATTCTAAAGAAATGGGCGTGTATCATTTTGTAAAAATTGAATAAGACAGTTGAGATTCAATTTACGGTTCTACGCACATCTCTTGATGTGTGCTTGACAACGCGTAAATAATCATAGTACGAATTCGCATTGATTCTGAAAACGATAATCAAGGTAGGTAGTTATAATTTAAGTATATTGCGTATAACTAATGCATGTCAATTTCTATTTCTAAGTTTTCCAGTATATAAAATTTCCATGTTGATATGCTGTATTGATCAATAATAATTCTACGACAATTTATTGATATTCTTTATGTTTGAATGGAAAAAGAAATTATTAAGTTTTTTCCCCCCTTAAATTAATTACAAAAAAGAAACCGTTATCAATTGCTTTATAATGTTACACTTTTGGCAAATACCATCAAACTGGATAAATAAACCCCTCATGATTTCAGATGCTTATCTTGTACCCTATTCATCTCATATTGTTTGTAAAGTTTAACTTGGTTCAGTTGTTTAGAAGGTCGTTTCCAAAGGTGCTGTTATAGCATAACAAACTTAATCAATACATGCAATTGCAATTAATCATGATGACCCACAAAAGAAATTCAATAGCTGTTTTAAATGGATAATATATATGCACCGTCTCTCTGTTATTACTCCCAAGATTTCGTAATCATGAATTTAGTTTTCCAAGGAGGGCAAATGAAAATGAAAATTTAAACATTACTTTAAATTTGCCATTAAAGGATCACTTCATTATAAATAGGGATCTGACCTATAGAACCGGGCTTGGTTTTATTCTCTACAAAAAGCTTGCCAATTTCCGTTCTGATTAATGACATTAGGCTGGATACATATAACAATTTGTTTTTTCCTAAATCTTTATTTCAGTGAGTAGAGATAGGAGCTGAACCCTTTCATAGATTTCTGAGTTTGTTATCTCCAAACATAATAATTGATATTTTTCTTTACTTCTCATTGTGCATGCTTAATGGTAATGTCTACTGCCTCTGAAATTCTATTCTTTATGTTCAGGCTATTTATCCGTGGATATAATAAAACATGCTATTAATGTGTGCAAATTATTTAGGCATTATAAATGAAATCCAAGGAAAACGGTTACTGATATATGTAGACAAAGTCAATGTGATTAAATTCTAAGGAATATATACAAATGAAATTCATCGCAGCTCAATGCTGCCAAGAATTCCTGTATCGAGTAACACAAAGTGAGCTTTTCTTGTCCTCGGAGAAAGTGTGCTTATATTGTTCCGCCTGACTGACAACAGTACATTGGATTGTTACGATCTGATCTCTCTTTAGTATTCCTTACATCAAGAATGGGCATGCATTAAGAATAGATAATTGAAAGTAAAGGCACAGGTCTAAAAAAAAAAATAAAATAGTCTTTGAAAAGTGTGGTACATGTACCAGGTGGATTCGAACCCTCGACTTTAAAAAAAGTATTGTCAGTGTAATAGTCAACACATATATCAACTGAGCTAGTCCGACTATAAACTTGTATGGCAGAAATTTTAAGCGGATTATAAAAATCAGGTTTCCTTAGTTTTTGTATAGGTTTTTTGTAAATTTCGACCCTAGGGCAGGGGTGCCCCTAAAAAATCCTATCTTAAATTATTCTTTATATCCCAACCTATCAAAAAATCACAGTTTTATTTAGGGGCACGCCTGCCCCGAAGGCATTCTAGGCCAAAATACATGCAAAAATCAACGCTACCTATCAAAATATCACAGTTTTATTTAGGGGCACGCCTGCCCTGAAGGCATTCTAGGCCAAAATACATGCAAAAATCAACGCTTTAGCGGACAAAATGGTGTTTTGGCCAACTTTGGAAGTTTATTGTACAGTTTTAAATAATAAATATTAGATATAAAATACAAATTTGAAAAATTTAGACATATATACGATAGAAAATAACAAATAAAGATTAATTTTTGAATTTCACTTTTTCCGGGAAATTGTTCTCTCCTATAGGTCAATTCTTTTGTCAAAGCGAATACATCCTTTTATGAAAGGAGATAGGACTTTCATATTACACTGGTGTATTACTTGTGACAAGACCTTTGTAAATACGCTATATGAGTTTTGACCCTGTGACCTGGCATGGACCTTGATGTTTGATCTACTTTTTGAAAATGTTATTTTTTCCCTTTAACTTTTGGTAGAGAAGAGATAGGTCTTTTATATCTGACATGCACACTACCTGTTACAAGATATTTCCGAGCATGCTATGATTTTTTACCCCTTGACCTATATGTTTTACCTAATTTAATTAAAAAATAACTTTGGTGTTAACTTTTGAACGACATATGATTGAGCGTTCATATTTGACACAATACATGTATGCCATAAATAATGGCATGTCAACAACATAGACACCGAAAGAGTGATTTAAGGTAGTTCCATCCTCAGGTTTATAAAATTAGCAGTTAAGTAATCAAAATACTCAAAAAAGTATCTCTGAATCCACAAAGTTATGTAAATTTATCCACAGTATTTCTTGAAAATTAAAGATTAAAATTAATCATATTATATTGGGAAAGTTGCCAAATCTCAAATATTTTTGCCGAAAAGGCGAATTGGGATATCTGCAATGCCTTTTCTAATTGCAAATTGATTAACAAATATATTTTAGGTTAAAAAATGATGGGTATCCAGGCATTCAGAGAAATTGTCTTGATTTTTGTACAAATGTCAACTTTTATAAGACCTTTTCTAAGACTTCTAAAAACCTTAAATCTTATAAAGATGAATAAAATGAAAATTGTTGCATGAAAAAATTTCATTTTCAAGCTTCATTTTGATGCATCTCAAATTAAATATTAATTTTTAGAGTTATCCTTCCTGGCTGAGGATTGGATATCCTTAAGACAAATATAGAAGGAAAGTGAACGCATCTCAGTGTGAAGTAAAATGTTTAAAATGTAAATTATTCTATTCTAAATAATACAGATTGGTGTTTTCCAGGTAGACTTTAAACCATGGATAAAGCAGAGAGGAAAAGAATACAGAAGAACTGGAGTTATTTAAAGGGAAATATTGATGTGGAAAGTACAGGTTTCCTTGATAAGTTATTTGAAACCGTTTTATCACAAGATGATTTGGAAAGAGTTAAGGCTAGTTGTACAACTGGGGATAAAGTTGATAGATGCCTGCGCATTCTTTATACAAAGACAAATGGTTACAAATGGCTTTGCCAAGCATTACAAAACAGTCACCATGATTTTGTATTGGAAACCCTCGGGATGACTGAACTGGACGTAAAGGAAATGGAAGAAGGTAATCGAGAAAGAAAACTATTACAATTATTGAGCTACTTATGTGTTCAATGCATAAAAACTTGACTCATTTGCAAACGTTTGGACATGGATGTCATGTGTCTTGACTCTTGATTCAGAATCCCTAAAGGATACAAAATAAATTGGTCTTCAAAAAATGAAAGTAGCATAAAGAGTAATGTTGCTATTATGTGTTCTATAAAATAAATACATTTCGCCACTACTATTTTAATATTTGATTGAAAGTGTCACAACAATGAAGTAATGAAAAGGCACCTTTCCTGGGCAAGGCGACAGCAAAAGAGTAGAATTTTGATATATCATTTTATAAGTTTGAAATAGAAAAAAAATGATATTAACATCATTTGGACCCAAAATATACGAACAATTCTATGTAAGCGGTTTTTCGATCGCGATAGTATCATGTCCTTTTTAGCTCACCTGAGCCGAAGGCTCAAGTGAGCTTTTCTGATCAAAATTTGTCCGTCGTCTGTCGTTGTCGTTGTTGTTGTCGTCGTCGTTGTAAACTTTTCACATTTTCATCTTCTTCTCAAGAACCACTGGGCCAATTTCAACCAAACTTGGCACAAAGTATCCTTGGGTGAAGGGGATTCAAATTTGTTCAAATGAAGGGCCATGCTCTTTTCCAAGGGGAGATAATCATGAATTTGTTAAAAATAAATGGCATTTTTAAAAAATCTTCTTCTCCAGAACCGCTGGGCCAGGAAAGATGAAACTCATGTGGAATCATCCTCAGGTAGTGTAGATTCAAGTTTGTTCAAATGATGACCCCCGGGGCAAAGGTGGGGCCAAAATGGCCGACCCAAGTTTTACTTAGGAATATATAGGAAAAATCCTTTAAAAATCTTCTTCTCCAGAACCACTGGGCCAGGAAAGATGAAACTCATGTGGAATCATCCTCAGGTAGTGTAGATTTAAGTTTGTTCAAATCTTGACCCCCCGGGCTAGGGTGGGGCCAAAATGGCCGACCCAAGTTTTACATAGGGATATATAGGGAAACCTTTTAAAATATTCTTTTCAAGTACTTCAAAGCTATGATTAGTGATATTTATATGGAATCATCCTCAGGTAGTGTAGATTCTA
>PRKT01000165.1:536756-550457 GCA_003671525.1 Saccostrea glomerata | reverse complement strand
GGGGGGGGGGGGGTGAAGTAAATTCAAGCCTGATGTGCTCAGGTGAGCGCTGTGGCCCCTGGGCCTCTTGTTTACTTATTATATTTTAAACTTGTAATTTTCCTGTAAATTAATGTTACTATTGTCTACCTTCCAATTTTGAAATGTATTTCAGAAGAACAGAAGACACTCAACATTCTGAAGGAAATTTTGCATGAGTATTATGAGCGGGCAGATCATACTTGCTTTGTGATAAAAGAGGTTATTGTAGAAGACATACAGTATGAATTCAGTCAGCGACAGCAGACCTTCGATGAGACCTGGGACTATATAGACAAAGCACTGAAGGAAGAGTTTCCTGACTCACTTTACAAACGAAAGAGAAGGTACTACTAACTTTATGAAAGATCAACCTTAATTTAAATGATTATTCATTTGTTAGTTGATTGTACATGTAATTTGGACATAATGAAGAATTTTAAAGATTCACTGTTGTTCATAATGGAAACACTCTATATTAAAGACAACACATATGTTTATCAAAATCTGTATTTTTAAACAATGCACGGAAATCTTGCAAACACATTTTTTAAAATTAAGATGAAAGGTCTAATGGAAAGAGAAGGGGATATACAATTTAATCAATAGGCCAAGAGCCCATCATTTCTTGAGTATCCTTAAACCTGGTGTTCTTCCAATTTATTCCACTCACCCGCCTTTATTCTCTTAAATATCCGACCCAATATAGTGGTCATGCCTTAGAAATATATTTTCTGAAGTCTTTTGAATACTAGTATGATATATTCCTTCATTTGATTAATATTGAAGCTGCAAATAACTTGAAACTCCACGTTTTTAGGATTCTCGGACATATTACCTTGTTGCTGTTTCGTGAAAGAAAATCGAATATGAAAAACCAGATTACCGAAATAATCTTGAGTTTTCATTAACGGAATGGGAACCCTCAAATTAGCATTGAGAACAGATCAAGGCGATGAAAACAGACAATTATAGGGAAAAGTAGAGATATGAAACAAATAGTTATACCCTTGACTTAAATTCTCTGTATGTTCTTTTTGGAAAGACCTTTCATTAAATACCACCAACCTTGACCTTTTGACCTTGGAGATTTACGTACTAATGAAAAAACTTTAACATTGGCAATAACTTTTTAAAAGTAAAGCTAGAGTTTTCATACTTCACATATGTAATCCTTGTAAGAAGACACTTAATTGGGTACCAAGAGCTTTGCCCCTTTGACCTTGACCTTGGATTTTGACCTACTTTTAAAAAACAAACCTTGACCATATTTTAAAAAAGTTTAGAGCTAGTGCTTTCATACTTTTTAGCTCTACTGGCCGGAGACCAGAAGAGCTTATGCGATAGTAATGCGTCCGGCGTCCGTCCGTCCGTCTTCTTTCTTTCTGTCTGTCTGTCTGTAAACAATTTTTCAAAATGCTACTCCTCCTACAGTTTTGGCCTGATTTCAATATAACTTGGCACAAAAGTAGACTACACTAAGATACATAATTCTGTGTATCGGTTTTTGATTTCGATGAACGGTGTTGCCATTGTTACTAAAAATAGAAATTTCTGTGAATTTTTTTCAAAATGCTACTCCTCCTACAGTTTTGGTCTGATTTCAATATAACTTGGCACACAAGCAGACTACACTAAGGTACATAATTCCATATATCGGGTTTTGATTTCAATGAACAGTGTTGCCGTTGTTACTAAAAATAGAAATTTCTGTGAAAATCTTTCAAAATGCTACTCCTTCTACAATTTTGGTCAGATTTCAATTTAATGTGGTACACAAGTAGACTACACTAAGATACATAAATCTGTATATCGGTTTTTGATTTCGATGAACGGTGTTACCGTTGTTACTAAAAATAGAAATTTGTGAAATTTCTTCAAAATGCCACGTTTCCTACAGTTTTGGTCTGATTACAATATAACTTGGCACAAAAGTAGACTACACTAAAATATATAATTCTGTACATCGATTTTTGATTTTGATGATCGTATTGCCGTTGTTACTAAAAATAGAAATGCAATTTCTGTGAAATTCTTTCAAAATGCTACGTCTCCTACAGTTTTGGTCTGATTTCAATATAACTTGACACACAAGGAGACTACACTAAGATATACAATTCTCTATATTGGTTTTTGACTTCGATGAACATTATTGCGTTGGTTACTGAAAATAGAAATTTTTGTTAAATACTCTCAAAATGCTACTACAAATACAGTTTTAGTCTGATTAAAATATCATGTGGCATGCAAGTAGAGTTCACTTAAAACATAAAGAGACTTACTCAAGGATCATTATTCTATTTATTGCTTGTTGTAAATTTAAGTACTTTTCTCTTCCTTTGCTATAAATACAAAACAGTAGAGCTTCAGTCTCGACAGAGACTTCTGGTTTAAATTCTTGTGACAAGACATTTCATTTGATATCAAGACCTTTGGCCTTGACCTAAGATTTTGATCTACTTTTAGAAATGTTTAACCTTGGCCATAACTTTTGAACGGTTAGGGCTAGAGCTTCCATCTTTTACATATGCATTCTTAGTGGCAAGGGCATTTATTGGATATAACTAACCTTTACATTTTGACCTTGGAGATTTCCGGACTTATAAAAAAAAATTAACCTTGGCAATAACTTTTGAAGAGTAAGGGGCTAGGGCTTTCATTCTTCACATGTGTATTTCTTGTGACAAGACCTTTCATTCAATACCAATAACCTTTACCTTCTGACCTTTGATCTTGGAGTTTAACCTACATTTAAAATCATTTAAACCTTTCCGTAACTTTTGAAGAGTAAGAGCTAGGGCTTCCATACTTCACACATGTGTTCTTTGTGGAAAGACCTTTCATCGGATACCAATAACCTTGACCTTCTGACCTTGATCTTGAAGATTTCTATACTTATAAAAAAAATTAGCCTGGCCATAACTTGGGAATAGATGGTGATAGGGTTTTCATATTTCACAATTGTATTTCCAGTTAGGAGACCCTACTTTGGGTACCAATATATTAAATTTGCATTCAAGAAAAGTTTAATCTTCACTATGTTGCCATAGGGGGGCTTCAGTGTTTCACAAACACATCTTGTTTAGTTATTGTTTTTTACTGCAATGTATTATAACTAACTATATCATTCCTCCCTAGAAAAGAAAAGATCTGTGGAATCAAAAGGAGAACAGATTATACGAGTGAGGAAGATGACAATGTAACTGATCGGAAAAATGAATGCATGCCATCTAGAAAAAAGAATTCAAAAAATCAAAAAGGTAACAATTAAATGTTAGACGTATTGACCTCGAGTATGCTGAATGTAATTTTAAGTATTTTCTACTGAATATCGCACTAGATTAAACAGTAAGAGTTAACGATTGTATATAACTGTGTTATAGTTTGTTTTTCTCTTGTGATAGGTATTGAAATTCAAGGGAAAAAGTCTACAGTCATAAAACCATTAAAAGAGAAAGACGAAAATGCCCTTTGCGGTATTTTGAAACCCAGGTTTCTAGAAAAAGGTATCGATCAATCAATATTAGAAGTCTTTGTAGAAGAGGGCGTTAATGGAGAAGTGTTTTGTACGATTTCCATGGAAGAAATGCATTTCCTGTTCCCAAAAGAACGTTTTTCTAACATTTCATTTGGACAAAGAAAACTCATCTTAAACGTTCGTGATGAAATGGTCCAAGAAGAAAAAAATGGCATTCTGTTCCCTGACAACTTAGAAACAGAACAGTCAGATATTCATGACATTGATGCAGGTGAAGAATATTCAACAGATTATCCGGTTTCAGACAAATTTCGTGAAACTTTTAGAAAATTTGGATTTGCAGCGAATGACAGAGATAAATATCTTTTTGATTCCATCCTTACATCAGAAAACCAAATCACTAACAGCTTATTAGAAACGGTGCATAATTTCATGTACGAAGACATGGATCAAAGTATGATCCCAGACTGGATAGCCAAAGCTTCCATTCCATATATAGCTAGCTGTTTAAATGATCGTGTGAATGGTACCATTCATTTTGGAGTGAAGGTACTGCCCAATGAAAGCACGTTGAAAGGAAATATAATTGGGATATATGCCAATAAACAAAAGATAAAACGGCGTCTATTTGAGGAAATTAGGAATGCCTTCTTTGACGATGATTTTGAAATTGTGAATCGATGCGTACAACCACCACAGTTTATCCGAGTTGTAAATTCAGAGAGTTCAGATCTTGAGGAGTGCCAGTCGGGAAAACGATTCATTGTTGAAATTGACATCATTCCTAGTTCTAGCCTTGTTGAAGAAATTGCATTCTTTGTGAAAAAAGTATCCTCCTCAAAGGAAGGACCCAAAAGATGCTTGTTCAGATTTCGAAAGGGAACAGCTTACCCAATGATTTTGACAGGAGAGCAAGAACATTCTTTTATGAGTGCTAAGTCAAAGATATACCAGGAACGAAGGATTCAAGAAGAAAATAGAATCCAGTCAACCGCAAAGTCTAAAGACCTTCGCCAACAATTTCTGAATTTATTTTCATCCGGTAATGAAGACTTACTGGAGGAGATTTATCCTATTTTGTTTTTGAGTCCATTGGAAAGTGATCTGGGAGAAGAATTTGTTGCAGAAAATTTTGAATTTCTAAATGACATTGATCCCAGTGTTATCTTTGATTTTGATTCATGTAGCCAAGGAAGGGGCATGTTTCATTTTGTTGAAGATGACCAGGAGAAAATTTTTAAAATTCTCACTACTGATACCTTTGATAAAAATAGTGAAGAAAACTTGGGTGAAGATGCTTTAAACAATGCCTTGGAAGATCTTAGAACAACTGTCATCAAACCATGGGTATTTTGCAACGGTTATCAACCCATTAGAAAAGATCCTCTAAAAAAATTAGCATGGAAACAAAGCAGGAGCAATGGATTTAAAGAAGCAATCCGCTTTTTCTATGGGGAAATACCGGAAGACCGTGCTTTAATTGTATTTCTACTTTTCTCCAAAAACTACGACATTATGCTGGATGCTGCAGATGAAGTTTTATCTAAGTTCCCAGATCAATGGATCCTTCTTGCTACAAATGAATCAATTGCAAACCACTGGAAACAAAATTTATTGGACAGAGAAAGTGTAGACAGGAAAACTCTAGACAAAAGATGTATAATTGGGATGCCATGGAAACATGTCAACGAAATGATAAAAAAAGTCATGGGAACAAAAGCAACGTCTGATAGTGAAATTCCAACATCACATGGTGGATTTTGTCGTTTGAAGGAAAAAACAAGGAACGAACTCTTTGATCTCGAAATTTTGAGTTCAAATGAGTGCGATAATGATCTAAACATCGCAAAAGATGATATAGAACAGCATAGGAAGACTGTTGAGGAAGCCTTCTTTAGAGGAGGTGTTGTGCAATGGTGGAACCTTTGGTTTAAAGAAGACCACGTGTTAAAACGCCACATGCACAAACGTTTAGTGGAGGAAATTTGCAACGTATGTGAGGGAAATGAAATAGACGATGACAGCAAAGTTGGTATTGTTCGCTTAGTTCATCAGCCAGGTGCAGGTGGCACTACTTCTGCTAAACAAGTTTTATGGGAACTTAGGAAAAAGTATCGTTGCGCGGTAGCTCGTCGAATTACGGACCAAACTTGTGACCAGATCGAAAAGTTCAGATACTATGAAGAATCGGAAAACCCGAAACCACCAATCATTCTCATAGATAACGAAGACGAGGAAAAATTGGCAAATCTCTTCGCCCGGTTAGAAAATAGAGCACGGATCCTCTCCAGAAGAAGTGAAGCACCATGCAAGGTGTACTGTGTATTTCTACTTTGTTTTCGACGTGCAAACCTTCCAAGAAATTTACTTGATCATACGTTTCAGTTACGCCATGAGCTAAATTCTCAAGAACAAAAGTGGTTTCAACGCAAAAATGAACATCTTCAGGAGCAGTTTAAGACTGAAGGCGGCGTTAATCCGATGTTACTTATTTCATTCAACATGCTGAAAGAAAACTTTAACAAGGATTACATAAAGAGAGCTGTTCAAGAATTTGTTGATGATATTAAAAGCGAGCAAGAACAATCTTTGCTTTGTTATCTCTCTCTGATGAATACATTTGATTTAGACTTTCAGTCTGTGCCAATCAGTGCATTTGATCCATTGATGACAAACTTCAAAAACATTAGATATATAGCTTTTGGTTCTGTCACACAACAAAGACGGGGATTTCGGGAAACATCGTGGGAAGTAAATTTGAATTCTTCATTGTTGGTTCTTGTAAATAGAAGTGCAAGGGTGGATTGTAGCAGTCAGCTAAAAGGGTTTTGCATCATTAACCAATTGTTTGCAAGCGAAATATTTGCCTACATTTCAATGAAGAAACACATGACAACAAGTGAAATGATGATGCATTTTCTAGGTTCTTCAGTTTTTAAATGGTACAACAGGTCATATGAAGCTCTCAAAAAAATCATCAAAGATATCATGAAGAAGCGAGAACTGTTGTCAAATGGAAGGAAAGAATATTTTTCACCACTAATCATGGAAGTGATAAATAAAGAAAGCGTAGATAATGCAGCAAAGATTTTAGAAATAGGATTTGAAATGTTCAACGACGCTATGATTGCGCAGCAAATTGCACGATTGTACATGTATGCTAAAAACTGGGATAAAGCTGAAAATTTCGCAAAAATTGCAACACAGATGAAACCAGAGAGCTCATATTTGTGGGATACCTATGGTCAAGTATTTAAACGCCAGTTAACAGATATGTACCTAGAAACGTCAAAGGAATCATCAGAATTGCAAGAAAAAGATGCAGTTGAGGCCATTCAGCTTGGTTTTAAAGCAATACAGAAATTTAATCAAGAGCAAGAAAAAAGTGAAAAAGAACATGGTGTCAAATTAAATGACGCTGGGTACTTTGCTGAGATGCGCACGGTACTAATTTTACTTGAAATTCTGCATTTTTGCCCAGGAACTAATGTCCCACGAAACCTTAAAAGATTTCTGAATGATAGTCACTATATACCAACATTCTGTAAAGATTTATCAGAAGAAGCAGTGCAGACGATAAAGAGTTTTCAGTTTCGAACAAACACGGTAATGCGAATAATTGAAGAGCAAAGTTCGCAGTTGAAAAGTGAAATAATGAATAACGCGACTGTGTGTAAACCGGATTTCACACAACGGAATTCTTTAGCGTACTTGCGGGAAAATTTAGATAACTATTTTGGAGAGAATTCTGATCTTATCCCATCGTCATTAAATAAGCAAGACAGAGCGGAATTTATTCGCCGTAGAGTTCGACGACTCGTAGGAAACACCTTGACAACAGTGCTAAGATTAAAATCAAAAGAAGATGGCCAAGTAATACTCAGAAATGTTGAGGCTTTGCTGTTTCAGAACTGTAACTCGGCATACTGCACAGTAACTGATATCATACAATTAGTGAGCGTTTCTATCGTGAGGAATCTATACAAGGACAACGCTGATGATGAGTATAGAGGGTTACTGCAGTGGACTAAACGAGCCCTAGACATGACAGGAAAGTCTGAAGAGAGACCGTCTTTAGAGATATATCTGTTTCTTGCTTTGTTGCATTGGCCAACAGTCCGAAGATATGAAAAATTTGCGGACGATCTGTGTACAGTTAAGCAGCTTCAGGACGTTATCAAAAAATGGAAAACAATCTTTCTTCAGATTTATCCAAGGCAGCGTGAAGACACATACTTGCATCGAGGAGAAACTACATTTTTCTTCCTTGGACGTGGATCAGCCTTTAGCGAAATAGTTTACTATGAAGATCTGCATGAAAAAGGCAATTCTCGATATTTTCGTGGGGATTCAGTCTGGCGAAAACAAAACGTAAGAGATCGACTCGAGAGAGTGCAGGGAATATTGAAACCACAGGGTTTGGAGGTTCTAATTGATATTACGAGTCCACGAGGGAATGTTGAAACACTAGTGATAACCACATCACTTCCCGTTGCTCAGAGGCATCTGTGGAATAAGAAAGTTTATTTTTATGTAGGATTCAGCTGGTCTGGTCCCAAAGCTTTCGATGTTTCTCTTGAAGAGACTCCATCCTTGGAAACACCTAGGCCTATCATGTCTACAACTGGATCTTCAGTCAAAGTTAATAGTGGACTTCAGAAATATCGTGATGTCAGCAATCACGAAGACTATCAGAAGAAGATGCAGAAATTCAAAAATCTCCTCACGAAAGTTGAACAGCTTAAGAAAAAGAAGAGCCTTGCGGAAAAAGAGGTAACTTATTCATAAACGTGTTGTCTTGTATTTTATTATCTCACAGTATTTCTGTGATATATCATTTTATTTACTCATTAGATGTTGATTTCATTATCTATTCAACTATCAATATCTTTGAATTTTATTTTCAGAGAGAGCTGATAATGAGAGAGGACAAGATTATTTGTGAAAGACAAGATTTAATGAAAAGAAGAGAGGAATTTCTGTCTGGGGCATTTTCTACTTAGATTATCCCAAACATTATCAGCATACGTTTCCTGGTGGTTTTTACTTTTACTTCTTGTGTTAGAGTACACATCGATATGTACAATACTAAATTATCTTTGGACGTTCAATCTGAAAATGATGAAATTAAGAAAGCTCATTTAAATTTTCATCTAATATTTCAGTATGATGTGCAAATTGGAAGTTTTTTAATTTATCTGCCTTATATTATTTTGATAATTTTCTGCAATCATCCACCTTATTAATTGAATAATTTTTTTATTTTTGCAATCTTATTAAAATATCGTGTATATAATCAAAGACGTGTTAAATAATCTGATCATTTATATAAGTTTAGTCATATTTGTTAGACTGTAAAATAGGACTTGTGTTTTTCCTGTTTAGAAATTATAGATTATAAAATTTAGAATTCTATTATTTACTGCCGATTACTGATTTGCGCTTGCGGGTTGTTTTGCAAACATATTTGTGAATAAGTACTCCCATTCATAATTCGACTCAAAATATCTCGGGAAACTTGACATTAACGACTTCCCGATACTAGCACATCTGTTTTAATTTTGGATATTATTGATTTAGATTTTAAGTGCCATCTAACATTAAAATATATAGAGAGATAACAAAAATGTTTAAGCTCAAAAGTTCATTCAAACAATAAAAATCAGGAGCAGAGCAAACACAAAAATCATGAGCTTCAGAGTTGGGATCAGATGCCATGTAGGAGTGAGCATCACATGCTGACTATTTACTGCCGCCCTTTGCTCCATGTTATGATTGTAGACAATTCAGTGTGTAAATAATTGACTAACAATGAATACTGTATAAAAACGTCAATTGGCATTTGACTTAACAGTAGATTGTAATTTTTACAAGATCGTTGTATCAGCCATATAATTTACAAAATGAACATTTGTCACAAACATGTTGATACTTTTAGCCTTAATTCATCAACTTGATTGTCACTAATTTACCTTGTTTAAAATTATTCATAAGTAAAGAATGCATTAGCGTATTCTATATGTATCTGCTGAAGAATATAAAATCAATTGAAATGAAAAAAGAATGACAAACTTTTTTTCATCATTCCAACTTTTCTTAAGCTTTTAAAGGCAGTTAAACTGCTTAACCGTTTCCAGTGATTTACAGCAATCTTGTTTACACTCAGAATATAGCGAAACAAATCGTATATTGGGGTTTTATTTAAATGGTGTATTTCAAATTAATTGTTAGGCCTTTTGCTGTAAAATATATAGTGTACCTGATCAATAAATAGGGCTCACGTCGGGCGTGGCTAGTCGACAAAGTATACTTAGTCCTTTTAGGCATCTGATCTCATTTCCGGACGTTCGTGTTTTATGCGCTGTTCATATATCTGTATTGTTTGTAGATGATCTGAGATACTAGTATAACTTGATTGGATTTGTTGTTTTTAGCTCACCTTAGCCGATGGCTCAGGTGAGCTTTTCTGATCACATTTTGTCCGGCGTCCGTCTATCTGTCTGTCTGTCCGTCTGTCTGTAAACTTTTCACATTTTCGACTTCTTCTCAAGAACCGCTGGGCCAATTTCAACCAAACTTGCCACAAAGCATCCTTGGGTAAAGGGGATTCAAGTTTGTTCAATTGAAGGGTCACGCCTTCATTCAAGGGGAGATAATTGGAATAGCAAAGCCATGATTTGACATGGGACTACTTTTGGATTTAAACTTTTTAATAATAACCCACTTTTTCCTAGCCACAGTGCTCAGGTGAGCGATGTGGCCCATGGGCATCTTGTTTAATCATGTAATAATAATTTTTAAAAACTCCTCTCCCTAGTCAAAGAAAATGTTGAATAAATTGTTCTTGAATACGAGGGTTGTCCCGTAAAATCGTGGACAAGTTGTCTAGTTTGAAAAATAATCATCACTGCGTTCTGAAATTTTCACTACTCTTTAGTACATATATTATGAATATACAGAGGAAATTTCAAATAGATATATGCATAAATAAACAAATTATTAGATGTTACGTTATGTATTGTATCGTCCTACGGCGCACGGATGATAACGTCAAAGTGTCTAAAACAGCGTCACGTTTCATCTTTGCTAAAATGAAGTTGGATAAGTCCTACTTAAATTTTAAAATTCCATTGATTCACATACGTGAGTGTCTATAACCAGATAAGGAAACCATCTGGCACACATGTGCAGCAATCTTTTGAAAATTCATCAGGTTTTGAATAGTATTCTCACCAGCACTCAAATAACAGAGAATCTCATATCAACGGTCCACAATGACAGCGTCTTTTGCTATTACAATAGCAGTTTGTTCGTATATTTTGTACTACCTGAGGACTCATTCAAAAAGAATTCGCCAAGAAAACTTCCAGTTCATTTATATACTCTATATAAGATCTGGCGATTTTTGTCACATTTTCTTTCTTCTGTATTCATTTAAAGTCTCCTAAGGTGTCATTACAACACCCAAATCTAACAGATCTGCCTTCCGGTGCGCCGTAACGTCATCAAAAATCGCGATTTTTAGTGTATTGTGTTTACCACTTTCCAATTTCGAATGCTCAGGAAACTGCCAAAAATTAACCAAATGCCTTGAAATTTTTATAAAGACGACAAAATTGATTAAGGAATCGAATTATGATACTTTTCATCCCAATTTTATGTATTGAAAACTTTTATTACGAATTAATTCTTGTGTATTCTCTAATATAAACTTGTTATTTTTACCGTGCGCCGTAGGACCGTACCCTGTGCACATTCAAGCATAATAAAATCTTTATTTTTGTCTATATATCATCAAAAACATAATGTTGCACTTAAATATGATTAATAAACATTTACTGAAAATTTCAGCTAAGTGCGCCTATTACTTTTCGAGAAAAACGCTTTGTCCACGATTTTACGGGACAACCCTCGTATATTTATTTTTGATTCACTGTGTTTGACCTTCGACCTTAATTTTTTCATTTACAGCTAGTATGTCCATATTAGAGTCCATCCTGATATTTCAGCGCTTTTTATAACGACAGTCTAGATATGGATTTTATTTAGTGCAATACGAACTTAAGTACAAAAACGTCAAAAACAGTGTCATGGAATAAGCAATTAATAAGTGATACTATTTTTATCTTTTATTTTATAAAATAGGACGTCAAACAATATACAGTCTATCCTCTATGGTACAATAATCAGAAACTTACTTCGGCATTTTGAAGATGAGTTTTCTCATTTAAAATGAAACCTTTCAGAAGTTAAACCCCAAGAATACTCAGTACGTGGATGATCAACTGAACTTTTATATTTAACAATCAAACGATTCACGATGAGATCTAGGATAATTCTTAAAACAAACCAAAGAAGTACAAATGCTTAGCGGCACCACTTTTATTTGAATGGATCAATACCGAACAGATTGTAAGGTGCAGGGCCGGAGTTTTTATGGTATTAGGACCGTGGTTTTGATTATGGTTGAAAGTTTCACGGCGTTTTGTGAAATATAATTCCTTTGTTCACAGATCTGAGCCTTCGTCAAAGTACATGTACAAAAACAATCAACTGTCGTCAGTTGATAGTCCCGCACAATCCCATATCTAAATAAAATCACTTTTTTGCTGGTAGTTAAAAGAGGTTTTCACTGAATAAATGTAGAATAAATCATGCAGTTTGGAGATCTTTTAAAAAATATTATTTTCAAATTCTTTAACAAACCAAAATTCAAAGGGCCCGCATGTAGCTATATTGATGCTAATCTATTTTCTCCAGTGATCATATTTATTCATAAAAACGAAATCTTAAAAATTCCCCATTCGTGTGCTTTACAAGAGCACCAAGACAAAGACTTTTATTTCAGTTTATTATTATGACATCGAGACAGTCAAAAAAAATTATTGTCCAGTCATGCTTTTACTTTGGAGTGCAGTCTTTTCTTAAAATCACTATGTTTTTAAAGCGTACGTAAAAAGAAATTCAAAAATGTTACATTTCTTTAACTGGTCGCAGCTGTATTGAAACGAGCTTCTGTAATTCAATGATTAATAGTGACAATTGAAAGTTTATTCAAAACTTTTTCACTGATTTCAAGGGCATCACTGACATCAATGTCTGGTCCGAAAGAACAAACATTAACCGTTCTGAAAAATCTGTACAATTACAACAGCTGGTGTTACAAAAGGTGTCAATCCCTCAGCTTTTTAAGTCTTCAAATATTCTACAAACAAAAATCAAAGGGCCCGCATGTAGCTTTATTGATGCTATTCTACTTCTCCAGTGATCATATTTATTCATAAAAACGAAATCTTAAAAATTCCCCATTCGTGTGCTTTACAAGAGCACCAAGACAAAGACTTTTATTTCAGTTTATTATTATGACATCGAGACAGTCAAAAAAAATTATTGTCCAGTCATGCTTTTACTTTTGAGTGCAGTCTTTTCTTAAAATCACTATGTTTTTAAAGCGTACGTAAATGTTACATTTCTTTAACTGGTCGCAGCTGTATTGAAACGAGCTTCTGTAATTCAATGATTAATAGTGACAATTGAAAGTTTATTCAAAACTTTTTCACTGATTTCAAGGGCATCACTGACATCAATGTCTGGTCCGAAAGAACAAACGTTAACCGTTCTGAAAAATCTGTACAATCGCAACAGCTGGTGTTACAAAAGGTGTCAATCCCTCAGCTTTTTTAGCTCACCTGAGCCGAAGGCTCAAGTGAGCTTTTCTGATCACATTTTGTCCGGCGTCCGTCTGTTCGTCCGTCTGTCTGTCCGTCTGTCTGTAAACTTTTCACATTTTCGACTTCTTCTCAAGAACCGCTGGGCCAATTTCAACCAAACTTGCCACAAAGTATCCTTGGGGAAAGGGGATTCAGGTTTGTTCAAATGAAGGGCCACGCCCTCATTCAAGGGGAGATAATTGGGAATAACTTAAAATTTGGTGGCATATTTTAAAAATCTTCTTTTCAAGAACCACTGGGCCAGGAAAGATGAAACTCATGTGGAATCATCCTCAGGTAGTGTATATTCAAGTTTGTTCAAGTCATGACCCCCGGGAGTAGGGCGGGGCCAAAATGGCCGATCAAAGTTTTACATAGGAATATATAGGAAAAATCTTTAAAAATCTTCTTCTCAAGAACCACTGGGACAGGAAAGATGAAACTCATGTGGAATCATCCTCAGGTAGTGTAGATTCAAGTTTGTTCAAGTCATGA
>PRKT01000165.1:502937-534282 GCA_003671525.1 Saccostrea glomerata | reverse complement strand
GGGGGGGGCTCTATTGATTATAGTGAAATACATAAAATCTTTGAAAATTTTCTTCTCTGCTCCTGGGTTTTAAGCAGTTGAATTACCTATATAGTTACGAACAAGGACCGTTAGCTTCCAGAATTGTGAATTTCAAGGACCCAGGGTCAGGGGTACCATAGAGGGGGGGGGCTGTACTTATAGACTGAAAATGAATGAATTGTTTGAATTCTGCTCCTTGGTATTAATCAAATATTTTTGAAAAACAAGGATGCCTTTTCAAAAATTTAATTGTGCAATGTGTGGATCTAGGCCTAAGGGTCAGGGGTTCATGTGTAGTAGGGGCACTACTGATTATTGCTGAATATTACTAATTAGTTGAAATGTATTTTTATACCCCCGCTCCAAAGGAGAGGGGGGTATACTGTTTTACCCTTGTGTGTCTGTCCGTCTGTGTGTCCGTGTGTCTGTGTGTCCGTGGAGCTGTGTGTCCGTCCGTAACAAATTTTCGTCGCAGTTTTCTCAGCAACTACTCATCGTAGATGCTTGAAATTTTAACACAATCTTCTCTGAGGCATGCCATATGGTGGGATACATTTTCACTAAAATCCAATGTCAACTTCCTGTTTGTCTGTGCGTCTGTCCGTTTCATACATAACAAATTTTTGTCGCAGTTTTCTCAGCAACTACTCATCGTAGATGCTTGAAATTTTAACACAATCTTCTCTGAGGCATGCCATATGGTGGGATACATTTTCACTCAAATCCGATGTCAACTTCCTGTTTGTCTGTGTGTCTGTCCGTTACATACATAACAAATTTTCGTCGTAGTTTTCTCTACAACTACTCATTGTAGATGCTTGAAATTTAAACACAATCTTCTTTAAGTTATGCTATATGTTGGGATACATTTTTGTTCAAATCGGATATCAACTTCCTGTTTGTCTGTGCGTCTGTCCTTTTCATACATAACAAATTTTCATCGCAGTTTTCTCATTAGCTATTCATAGCGGATGGTTGAAATTTTATTACGCTTTTTGTTGAGACATGTGGTGGGATTAATTTTGATGTCAACTTGATATTTTCTGTGCATCTCCAAGTAATTGAACTTGTGTATATTCACATGATAGTGCTTATTTACATCAGAGCGGGGGTATTACTAGTGAGCATTGGCTCACAGATTTCTTGTTTGTTCCTCTGCCTTGTCTATGGGTATTAAGTAACCAAACTAAGCAACTGCTAAGTGTATAGTTATGATGATCAATGATGCCTCTTTCAAAATTGTGAATGCCATAGCATCTGGCTTAAAACATGAATCAAATTCAATCACTGGAAAGTTGTTGCATAATGCTCAGGTGACCTAAAAGGCCCATGGGCCTCTTGTTAAATCTTCTTTTCAAGTACTTCAAAGCCAGGATTAGTTATATTTGTATGGAATCATCCTCAGGTAATGTAGATTCTAGTTCGTTCAAATTATGATCCCTTTGGGGTTAAAATTCAAGCCCCCCCAACTTAAGTTAAATTTCAGGTGTTTTTTCCTAGCTGATGTGCTCAGGTGAGTGCTGTGGCCCCTGGGCCTCTTGTAAGTCTTCTAGTCGCTCATTATGGATATACAGGTAAATATCAGTATCTCGAACATGGGATATCTAGAATACCCAGCTAATGTCGAAGTTGATCGCCGGTCCAGGTCATATTCTCTATATATATGATTTTTAAAAATAAAACTGATATATCAAACAAGGTAATCTCGAATACCCCGCTTATGTCGAATTCCATTCATGGTCCAAAGTTCTAATTTTACATGTACCTGGCTTCTCTTGAAGCGAAGTAAATTTTTCGGTTTACTGAATCCATCTGGTGTCATGCATATGACTTAAGCTTTTTAAGTCTTCTAGAAATTGAAACTTAGTCCATCTCATCTTGGATATACATCTTGAATATACTAAGATACAGTATTGACACATCACTGTACACAGACCAATGTGACTAAAAAGAATCATTTCACGAATGAATCAAAATTATGAGTTGGTTTAAAAATATAGAAAAGGTTAAAATTTGAAATAATTTACAAAAATGCTCCATAGAAGACTCAATACGATAGATGTGTAAAAATGTTTTACATTGTAAACATTCTAGAATTGCAATAGTCGTAAAGTATAGTTAATGATTTCACAGTATATATTGGAAATAGTCATGGTAGAGTATTGTCATCATTAATATAACTACGTTGACATTATCACGAGTAAAGGTCTGTTGGAATTATACCTCATCACTAATCCAATATATTGTAACATGCAAATTTAAATTAATAAACAAAAGAATTACAACAAAAATGATATTGAAACTGGTTTATTGCATTGAAGTTCATCATACATGTTCGTAACTGACATATTTATTATTGCTTATATTTATTATATAATCCAACAGCTGTATATCCAAAGCAAAACGATTACAAATGAAGGAAAAACTTCGTTAAATTTAAAATTGACCTACCATTTTCACAAAAATATTCATTTACTGTTTTGTTGAACAATCACAAAGAAATTAATTTCAAATTGATTAATTTTGTTGTTGTTGCTATAATCTGTAATTTGGACAAAAATTTCTATCAAATTATGAAAATCATTATAAACAATTTAGTACCGGTATTTGATTAATGGTCATATTTGTAAAACGTTCATGACGAAAGTGTATTTTTTGGGGTGGGTTATTCCTAAGGAGACATATAAATATAGCCGCTTTGTTCATACATATTGTGATGGATTTTTATTTATTTTTGATTAAATGAAATTGCTTAATAAAGTTCTTTTAACATCTGACTTCGTTACCATAGAGGTAGAGAAAATACTATTTTCCAACATTTAATTCTAATACATGTAAAATAACAATTAAATCTGGATCGAGTTTCATTTTAATGAAATGCCTGAAATGATCACGAGGTCAGCCTTACATATTTTTCTACATTGTAGTGTTGAAATCTGGTATTTTTACAAATTGCCCCAGTGTCATATCTTCTTCCGGTTTCTTAATTGTTGAATCATCATCTTTAAGAAACAAATCTCTTGGATCAATATCACTCCATATAGATGTACTATTTTGCTTGCGTAAATTCCCAACATGACGTATTCTTGTTCGTGTGAGTGTTAGAATAAGGACACAGGAAAGGATAAAAGCCAGAACGAGGCAAATAAGGACGATCACGGCGAATTTCCTCCGCATATTCTGTCTATTCATATACATGTCGTTGTTATTGCTGCAATAGAAATATCATGCCTTAAAAATTGTATCATAATATCCTATGAATATTTAGAGTAATAGTTCGTCTATTTTAAGAATAATTTTAAAAATATATATATATAGTCATTTTTCATTGAAGAGAGATTATTTTATTATCTTTATTGTATTAGAAGTTCAATAAAATTTCCAAAGATTTGTGAAAGCATCATCAGTGAAAGTATAACATATATTTGATAAGTTCGATATATGTTGAAAGAAGATGGGCGGATAAGGCGGGCAGAATGCCTATAGCATCAGATATTAAGAAATCACATTTGATATGTAAATTGAGTATTTAAATTTACATCTCATGATTGAAATTTATGAAATTATGAGGAGAAAAAAAATTTCTCAGAAAAAATAAATCTATTTTAAAAAATTTCATTCATTAAAATATTCCATGGTATTCGTGGGATTCGAACCCCAGCAATAAAATACCGAAGTATCAGACTGCTTTGAGACTAACGCGCTAACCACTATGCTACATTGCTCATGTCTTGTAGTGGCATTTAAATCATGTTTGTGATTTGACCCTTGACTTAATGGACTTGAAGTATTTCTCGGAAAGATGCGAATGTTTTGTCATAAAAGTGTATTTTTAAGGTATAGTGGGTCTTCCCTCCATTTTTTTGTAAACCAAAAAATATATATTTTATCGCAAACTGTTAGGATTATCTTTCAAAAAAATGGAGCGAAGACCCACTCGCATTGAAAAATTTTGTTAAAGTATGAAAAAATGATCGTTTTTGTTCTTTTAAGTCTATGTATGCTTTTTCACGGGCAAATATGTTCAGTTTTTGTGAGATCTTTGTAAATTATAGAGATTTTACATTAAGTATACTTTAATATTAGATGAGATATGACATAAAATTTGGATATAATTGAGATTAATTTTTTTCCCTTCTTATCTGTCGCGCTGTAGGCATTCTGCACGCCTTATACACCCATCTTCTTTATATATCATGATTCATATTGAAAAAGACAAAATAAAAAAACAACATGCAATCATGTTTGTATTTACAAGAAATTTACTAACCACTTCATGTAGACAGACAATGGAATGTTCAACAACAAATAAGTTATATATTACAGGCGTAGCCATTACCTCCCTTTTTTGCAAACATTTTCTTTACTGTGATTGAGTTAAAAACATCAGTTTTAATTTATAAATCTTATCTTATTATTCTATAACCTATGAAGTCACCTGCATGGCGCAGTGGCAAGAGCAACTGCTCGAGAAGTCATGAATAAGGAGTTGATCCTTAATTGCTGGTTCGAAATCCCACAGTCGGACATAGAGATGAGACTGTATATACAGAGGTAAAGGACAAAATTTGCAGATCTCCACTAGCAAATGTTGGCATCCCCATATGAGTGAAAAAATTTTCAAGAGGAATGTTAAACAACATACAAATAAACAATTAACTATAGTGTCTTTGAATATGAAAATTCTTTTTTTCTGAGAAAGGGATCTTCAAATGATGTTTAGATATGGTTCATAAGAGTAGAAAAGTACTGTATCATCCCAGCTAGTCTTCATGAATTCAGCAACCATTTGTTATATGGCCTGAAAAATATAAAATGTTGATGCATAGCATAAAAGTACATGATTGATATTTTAATAATTCACCATAAATTAATTGAATCAATAAAATAAAGTCACACTTGTTATCTTAAAATGCTTATGGGACAGTTGAAAAAACTGAGATATCCAAGAGATTCCATTGCGTTCATCCCTGCATAAACTACATTAGGCATATCACCTGTACAGATTTCTTGATCAGTGGCCGTTCCATCAATGAAACGTACAAAGACGTTCGCATCATTAACACAATAATTAATATTTTTAATCCTACTTAAAATGATAATTTAAACAGATATAAATATAAACAATAAAATGTCTTTCTTTGTTACTGGAACGAACGGTCGCAGCTATTGCAGAAAATTTTTTACATAACCCGCTTACGCGGGTTATGTATTTTTTCTGCAACAGCTGCTTCCGTTCATTCCAGTAACAACAAACAAAGAAAGCATTTTATTGTTTAAAAGACCCAAATATCATGAAGAAAGAAACGTATTTCTCTGCTGTGTACGTTGCCACACGCCACGAAGTAAGGCAACTAATAACTACATGCATATTAAAAATCTTCTTTTTTATATATATTCATGTACAATGGAGTCAAAAACCTACCGTTGATAGCTGACCGAGTTGTGATACTTAAGAAAATTTGACAGGAATATCTGAAATGTAGCGTCAGAAAGCACTATATAGCTAGAGGATAGCTCTCTCTTGGTGAGGCCCCTGTCGGTTCCATAACCTGATTCTGAGACATGAGTGGATTCTGAGGTAGGAGCGGATTCAGTGGAATCAACATTCTCATCAGCTGGAGGATCCATTGAAGTCTCATCAAGCATGTTTATTCCGACTTCGTTTCTCATTTTTAAGGTTTGTTTTGATTTTCTTTTTTAAGAGATAACTTGTTTTATTAGATTATATCAGTCAAAGCTGTTCTGTCTAGATAAGATTTCCTGTGGATATTTTTTGGCAACTCGATGATTTCCACTTTTTACGTTTAAGGCAGAGGACAATTCCCATACGTTGTCTTTCTTAGTGTTTATTCGGCATTTTTATTTCTAGAAAAAGAAAATAAAATGACATAAGAAAAAGCTACATGTACATTTATATACATGTAAAACAATACATGCATGTGTCAGAGTTAAATAAAAATTAACATCAATTGCAAATACATCCTATCTCTTGGTCATATTTTAGCTGACTAGTTTTATTCTTACGAACCGTTTGATCTTTTTCTTCGTTAATTCGACTATGGAATGCTCCGTCTACTTGTTCAATTCATAGAGCTCACGGCGGGGGTGATTGGCCAACAGGAGAAGCTTACTCTTTCTAGGCGTTTGATCTCATCTAAGTAATGTCCCTTGGGTCTGCTGTTCACATTTGTATTGTTTGAATTCTTTTTTTATGAGATTGATTAGTGTTCTTTATCTTCGTATAAAAGTTTTTATAATAATTGAAATCGACCTCATTTTATATTTAAGTGATTGAACTTCATTTTTGTTTTTTTTTTATTTGTTGTTTAAAATTTATGAGAGATACATGTTTTTATTAATATTCATATGATATGTATTTAATATATCTTACATGTAATTCATCTTACTTTATTTCTATTTCTTCTATAGGGATTTAAGAACTACGTTGCTTAATTGTTTCCCAGCACATTGTGGTGGTACCCTAGGTCACATATTTAGATCAGTTGCTTTTTCTGATTCCGTAACCTGATGACACATTCTGTCAGATCTGCACTGTACTCACAGACCTTGGACTGGTGACAAAACAGCAGTTGTCACGAGGGGAAGCCATCATTGAAAAATAACCGTCAATGTTTACATGGAGATTTTGGTTACTAGTAATAGTATACGTCAGACAGGACATGCTGGACCCCTTACTACCCATTCCTGAAGTTATTTTACTTCAGAGTAAAAAATCGAAGCATTTCACTATTTCACTATTGCACACGTACAACTATAATACATTTGCAACATAGGTTTACTTGTAGGGGTTTATTTGAAACACTTTATCATTTTACTTTTCTCTCTGTCTCGTCCGTCCGTCCGTCTTTATGTCCGTAGAAGCAAAACTTATCTTGATGTTTTGATTTAACTATCATTGTTTCAGGACATGTATCAACTTAAGTCTGTGTGGTAAAGGCTAGGAATGAAACAATCAAGAAGAGAATGGTAAAAGATCAAAGGTCTCAGGTTTGGAAGAAAACTTGCTTTAACAAAAAAGAAATCTGATTTTAAATTTAGAAAAATGAGTCTTTGGTAAAAATGAGAGGAATGTTTTCTTTATAATAGATTTTTATTTCTCTATGCTCTTTTTAATAGACATATCAAAAAAAAAGTGCCAAGAATTATTCTCATGTTGTACATCTAGGAAATGCTAGTGTATATATTTTACACGTATGTGGTGGTACAAATACTGGTGTTTATCGCTTAATTTCATAAATAAGGGCTGAAGATTTCAATGATCTCGTATTTAAAGTGACAAAGAAGTGAATAGGGTAAAACACCAATACTTTGTACAGTGTATACATGTAAATAAACACCAATACTTTGTACAGTGTATACATGTAAATAGATCTGAATTATATTTTGATATTTCAACTAGTTATACATATACGTTGTTCATTGACCTTTTTAATTGAAACAATTTTGATAGGATAAATTATCTGATCCTCTTTCGCTTTTGACAATTTAATACATTTATTACTAAATTTGAAAAAAATATTTCAAAAGGTTTTATAGTTCTAAACTAGTCTCTTTATCTGAAAATAAATCTTCAAGAAAACACTGGTTTACTGGTATTTTATTTTAGATTGAAACAACAATACTATTAATGCCATTCACACTGATTTCAATTATGGTGACATCCAATACTAGTTTGAAATTCTGAGTTCTAGTTTTTTCCAGACAAAACTTTGAAAAAATAGATTTTATTGAAATTGAAATTTATTGAACTTTACTGTCTGTACTTTTTTCACCATATTAATAAAAATTTATTAAAAATTAATTTCTAATTAAAAAAAAATAATTTTCACTTTTGCGTATTTGTGACATAATATTTTCATATAGGTTTTTTAAGCCAGTGAACAGAGAAAGGATGTTAGATAATCTTAAATCATTAAAGGTGTAACTTACGATTTTGCAGAAGCTCTGTCAAAACCTGCATCTGGTAACAGCTCCGGTTGCCATTCGCTGCTGGTGTGTGGGACGTGATTCCGACCTTCAACACGTCCTGATTGTGACATACTTTTGTGCGGGTCTGTATACACTATACTGGCCTATCCTGCAGCTTTTGACAAACTTGTCAAATATATAAAAATGATTCTATACAGTATCATAACATCCATGTGATTTATGGACTTTCGTATTGGTGAAAACAATAATCCTGCGTCTTTTCTTGCTTTTGTTTTTTTTCATCTAAGGAATTATTACGGTTTTTTTATTTGTATGTGCAATATTCCTGCACGTATTCATGACAAAAAAGTATTTTTCTCATCATTTAATGTTTATGATCAGTTAATTATATAAAGTTCCATTTTTAAACTGAGACATTAAGGATATTAATTTCCATCGTTCAGACTCAAGGCATTCGCCCTTTTTTTTTATTATCCTTCTTTTTGCTGTTTCTTTTCTTGATCTTCTTTGACCTTAACTGTTCTTTCCCATTTGTGATCTACATTAAATTGCATCTAAGACTGCATGCCTTTTATCGAGGTATAACTATATCGTTTGTACTAAAATTTGACTTCGGAATATTCCTTCGATCGATCTGATCATAGAGTTCACAGCGGGTTGTAGCTATCAACAGGGGATGTTTAGTCTTCCTAGACAGCTGATCCTGCATCCATGGTGTTTCAATGCTACTTTGTTCACAAACTGTGTCGTTGTTTGTGGGTTTTTTCTTAGGTCAATCACTGTTTGTTATCCTCATATTTTTTTGCAATAAAATTCAAATGCAGGAAAATAATTATTATATTTTCTCCTGCATTATCATTGGGTGAATAATAATAACTAAAATGTAATTTTATCTATCTTAACAATTCGCACCTTTTCTGTTCGGCCAACCTCTTTACTTAACAATACCTCATCATATGAACTGCCACTTCTACATGCAACAGAACGCAAGAAAGCAGTATGGATTGATCTAGGTTTTAATCTGCTATCAATTGTGCGAAACAGAACATTTCTTTTTTCGATATACTATGGTACCGATTTAAAAATATTGAATTGAATACTTTTAAATATGATGTAATCTTGAATTGTATAGTGAAAAGTAATTGAAGATAAGGAAGAATAGAATAAATTAATCTTAATTTTAGAAACAGCTTATTGTAGGAACAATATACTAGGGGGAGCTTTACCTGCGTTTACCGAAAACAATTTGAAATGCTGGATCACAAAAAAAATTCATCTTGTGACAACTGACAGAGGTATCCTTATTATTGTCCAGGGCAGAAAAAAAATAACTTTTTTGGAAATCCCAGAACATAATATGCACGTGATTGATTACGTTGACCATGGAATAAACAACAGATGTGTGTTATTTTAACAATTAATACAAGTAATGTCAAAATACACATTATGTGATGACCACACAGGTGGTAAGGTTTGTTTATACATGTGCATATACGTTCAATTATGAAATATTTTAACGGTGAATAATGGGTGCATATAACATTTACACTTGTGTATACTTGTATTGGTGCTGCAAACAATTCAGTCCAGCAAAACGTAAATAGTTAAATGGCTAAGTTTTCAGGCAGGTGTAAATTTAGGGTGGCTTATGAAAAAATTATTTTATTAATTTTCTACATAAACTAATAAACCTGAGACACAAATATAATATGCTTTACAGGTCAGAGATATATTTAAGACAATTTCATAAGCCAAAGTTACTCATAAAAAAGATTATTCAATTTTTAGTTTCAACATTCCTCTTTTTTTTTTGAAATGTGAAATGTGACATTGCATAGGCTCTTATATTAAATGATTGTATGAGCCTATTAAATCTTACTCTAAAGACACAATTCTTTTGCTAATTTTACAAGCGATGTTCCTTCAATAAAAATTAGTTTTCTTAGTTGCCATGGAAACTTCTTTAATTAATAAAACTTACATTAAAATCGTGTGTCGGACGAACTCTTGTCCGTCAAATTTACCCTGACCAAAAATGAATAAATTGACAGATGATGCATGCGTGTTTAAAGCCTCTTGCCGCTTTTCAACTGAAGATATGGACTTTCTTGCATTAAAAAATTAATTTCTATCCATCTAACATTGTTTTTTAGTCAAATATATTAAATCAATTAAATCTTTTCCTTTGTCTGTCCTATGTTACGGGCGAAAATTGTAAAATTAAAACTGAATTTTTCAATCATCGGACCTTTCTGGGGCCCCTTTTATGACATACATGTCTTGAGATGGAAGAAACCCGAGTGCATCACGTGCTTATCGCAAACAAGTCTGTTTACAATATGGACGGAGGCAAATCACTGAAGTCTGCAAGTTACGGGCAAATGTGTGTTCGTCCGAATGTTCGTCCGAATGTGATATTTTATAGAATTGAGACCCCAAAATTAAACAACATCACACATATTCTTCTGAATTATCATGCTACAATCGTAACGGTTATTATAGATTGAAATAACTTAGTAATTGCATCACAATATAAAGTAAAGCGATGATTTTTCAGTCCGGACACAATGATTTCCATTCGGACGTAACAAGGACGGATACTATATATAGATGTTATTATGGTAATTATATTGAATTCTTCTTGTCTGATATCCAGCTTTTTAAATGATCTCGATCATATCTATGAAAGTCAAGTACAGATATTAAGATTACTTCTAATTAATTCAAATGAAATAGATTAAATTTCGTACTTTCTTCTTTTAACAGTATTTACCAAAAGAGACAGTTGGAGGTCTTTAGAGGAACTCCATAGCTACATATGGACTATATGTCAATTATTATCCGAATAAATATCTTTTAGATGGACATACATCATTTTGTGTTTTTTTCTCCTCTGCAATTATGTGCAATAATATATACAAAAGAGATTAGAATTCCATAAATCCTCAGTGTCCGTCCAGATTTGTCCAACATAAAAAATGACTTAAAATTTTCATACTTGTGTTATTTATCGATTTTCCCCAAGTTTCTTAGCATTTTATGCCTTTGGTCATCATATATTTCAAATTCCAAAGCTGAAAATACTTTTCCTTAAACATTGGGAACAGAAAAATATACTTTTTGTCTGTCCCTGTCTGTCCAACACTTTGTCAATTTTTTTTTCCAATTTTAATGACTTTCAATGATTTTTTAATATGAGAAGAGGTATAAACCTAATTGCTTACCTAGAATATAGTACATGAAATGTAGATTTGCGATTTATTTTGAAGTTGATGGAAAATACAACCAATTTTGTCTGTCCTGTTCGTCCAACATTTGATGTGAACAGCCCGATTATTTTTTTTTTTTAATAAAAACATTTTTTCTTAGAAAGTTATCTTTTTCATGGTGCAGTTAGCAAGTAAAAATACATATATTATCCCATGTCAAAATTTAAGATGATATTTAGAAAGAAAAGTTCTCAAGTATTTGTTACAGTAATTCTACACTGTTCTGAAAAGTGAGGCAATTATGAAATGAATGATGATCGGCATTTTTTATTTCTTTTTTTAACTTATTGTATATATAAGGAGATTGACCAAAATCTGAAATATATATTAAGAATGACTAATTATTAGTATGTTTTCGTTCATTAATATAATGTTTTATGACTTCCTTATTTGTATATATTAGGTTGTTTTTAATAAGAATCCCGAAAAAAGGTATGTGAAAGATATCATTTATGTTCTTAGCTCTCTGATCTAATTTGGATGACATCACACTGTTACAGCAGCTGCTGAAACTTATAATTACGCTCTCACTGTGAGCTCTCTCAATAAAGCTATAAAATATTATCAAGCTGATTCGTCAGAAAACAATTTCCGTTTAATATCTATACGTTATACTAATTTATCATTCAAATCAACAATCGTTGAATGTGAGATTATCTCTTATTAGAAATATAGGAAGTGTCCAAAGTCTGATATAGAAAACCATCTGTGGTATTTAGTAAAACAAAATTGGCTCAGAAGCGCACGGTTCTAAATTAAATCATTTCTTTAGAAGAAAAAAAGCCCATCCCATGTTTTTTATTGGAACTATCAGAATATTGTCGAATTGTAATTTTAGAATTATCAGCGTGGTACCAAGTACAAAAATGGCATTATGTCTACTAAGGATATGGAGATAACAAACAGGATTCAATATCAAAGTCCACAAAACAATACAGAACAGGAGCAGAGCAAACACAGACCTCCAAAACATCAGAGGTGGGATCAGGCCCTGCCGACCGGTCAAACTCGCCGTGTGCTCCTTGTCATGATCAGGAAATAACGAGAAATTCCATCGTCAATTCAGTGTATAGATAATGGAATAACAATTAGTATGAAAACCGTCAGTCAGCATTTGACTCAATGATTTGCTGACAAGGTCATTGTATCGCCCATAGAACTCATGAAATGATGACTTTAAACGAGGCTGCTGATATTCTTGTTTCATCAACTTGTTTGTCAATAATTTACCTCGTTTTAGAAATTTATCATATGTAGAGCATGCTCTTGCGTATCGAATCAACTGAGATATATAAACTCCGTATGTAGGTGATGAAGGTATATATTGCTGCATAAGTAAGGGAAGATGGCAATAGAAAAGCTAAAGTCATATCATGTTTATCATAGAGCTTATAGCTTGGTTGTTAGATTACCATTAACGTCTTTTTCAAGTAAAATATCCAAGTATGAAACAGATGTTTCAGTCTCTGTGGTATCTTTTATCTCAAGCTCACCAGGATATATCGTTTCGACATAGGAATGAAAATTACCATTGTTAATCTGATTCACGCCACTTCTTGAATATATTGTTGCACAGTACTCTTGAAGTTCTTTCTTCGCTACTGTCAATATCTTGGTGAGGAGTAAAGAAAGAGGCTTGGTTGAACATTTACTGGAACCCGCAATGTATCTTTGTTTGTAAGGATTCTTATGAAGTTTCGTAATCCAATATATATATATGGTAGTTCAAATTCATTTTGGTTCTTTTCGATATTAAAAATATTAAAAACTGACACATAATTTTGAAGAATTTCATCCTTAGAATGGGAACTATAAGTATAAGTTGGATTACCACTTGTAGACTTAAATCCAAGTTCTTCTAGAGTACAATGTATATAATGAGCCTTACAAACAAAGACAATGTTGTTATCTGCTTTGTCAGCAGGGACCAGTACGTACTGAATATGTAACCTATCTAATTCTTTTTTTTCACTTCTGGATTATTGAATGCAGAAGGATAGATGGTTTTCATATTGCCCCTCAATCTTTTAATACGCACTTTTAACATGGATCTGATACAATTAATCCATTCTGACAAAGTGTCAACGTCTTCTACCATACCATAAGTATATTACCATGCGGTAAAATCAAAACTGACAATGAGATAATAAATAAAGAATAGATACATGAACAAAGTCCAGTCTTGTGTGATATTTTTGATCTATTACTTCAAACGTTTTGATGACCCTAATCAGATTCATAATGGAATAACCTGACACCCCTTTATAATAGACTGTCTCAATAGTATAAAAGTAGGAGACGCTGAGAGACAGTGTCATTCCTGTTACAGAGAAGAAGGAGATATAGGTAATAATTATTTCTAGTTTTAACTTCTGGACTCATACAATTGATCAGTGGCCCGAATAGAGCCGAAGCTGTTCAATTGTATGGTATAATAGTTTGGCAAGCCATAAGCCAAAGGTCTGACAATTTGTCAGGAAGATCACAGGTGCCAAGGTAAGGGGCCCGAATAGAGCCGACCTGTCCTTGGTACTTGTGTATCTATTTTATAAGGAGTTTAGGTTTACCTTCGCTGTAATTAGCCTGTTGTATTTTTGATTCTTTCGTGATTTATACCCAAGGCAGGGATACTTAATAAATAATATAAATCTAATCAGTGATTGAGAAAAATTGTTTGCCATTTTATTATTGTTAAACAAAGTAAGCGTATAAGAACTCAATTACACATTACATTATTTGGTGGCAGCGGTGGGCGCTTCTTTGTTTTGTTTTTTTTGCTGACCATTTGTATTGTTTGACATTCTACATTTGACTTTATTGCATGCCATTGGGTAAACTGTTTGACTTGGGGTCTTGCGCGAATGATTTGATTGCAAATGAAATATCATTTCTCGAAGGGGAAATAAATAGAATAGAATTTGAATTGACAAGGGACAGGCACTCAACACCTTTAGTTGAACGACATACAAGTCATAGACATTTGGCAGACCATACGCCTCGCCAAAATGTGATGACCGGACTGAATGAATATCAGACGGCAATCCAAAGGGAGGGGGCTAGCCGTTTGGCAGACCATTCAAATTTTGCTGGTCATTTGGCAGGTCAGAGAGGTATGGCACGCCAAGGGGAACATCAGAACATGACAAGCCATTCTAATGACAGACGTCGAGTAACACAGGACAGACCTATTGGTAGACTTGTGACAAACAACGGTGATAATGCGATTGCAAGTGACGTGCCTGGTGATGAATCAAATAATGCTGGTAGGTCTCTAATTGCCAGCCAAAAACGAAATTTTGTGAAACCTTCAACTTATGACGGTACTTCTTCTTGGAGTGATTTTCGGTCTCACTTTGAGGTTTGTGCAGAGTTAAATGGTTGGTCATTAAATGAAAAAGGCATGTATTTAGCTGTGTCCCTGAGAGGAAATGCACAGGGTATCTTAGGTAATTTGCCATCGAATGATCAACGTAACTATGATGTGTTGTGTAAAGCACTTCAGCAACGGTTTGCCCCTACAAACCAAACTGAACTTTATAGGGCTCAACTTCGTGAGAGAAAACAGAAAGCAGTGGAGTCTCTGCCAGAGATAGGACAAGATATTCGAAGGTTGACCAATTTGGCATACCCGACCGCAACAGAAGATCTCAAAGAAATACTGGCAAAGGAGCAGTTTATAGATGCATTACGAGATCCTGACATGAGGCTAAGGATAAAGCAAGCGCGGCCAGTAGATTTGAACGATGCTGTACGCCATGCAGTTGAGTTACAGGCTTTTCAGAGTGCTGACAGAAAGATGCAAGAAAATGAAGGATACGTCAGGGCGATGGAAAAGGACATCAATACTGCAAAAGAAAATAAAACTGATAAAGTACTGAAGGATATCACAGATGCACTATCCTCATTGCAAAAGGAAGTTCAATTTTTGAAAGAAAGGCAACCTAATGTAGGGTCGTTCCGACCAAAGTTTAACAAGATTGATCCAAATGCACTGCAAAACAGAACATTCAAATGTTATTATTGTGGCAGGCAAGGTCATATGAAAAAGCAGTGTAGAGAATACTTGGCTTCTCAATCTGGGCAGAAACAAACCCAGAAACAAACTAGTAGACCGAGTAAATTTTCAAGTACAGATACTAGTGACAAAAGTCGAGGAAATTTTAAACAACTCAGCTGTGGGGCTTCAGAGGCCATAAATAAAGCTGGTGAATCAGGTGTTTTCACGAAAGTAAGAATTTATGATATATCGTTGAAATTCTTGGTAGATACAGGAGCAACAGTTTCCATTGTGTCTAAGGACATGATAGCCAAAGTTTTGTCGAACAAGCCACTGAAACAATTAAGTACAGATATTCTAATAGCAGATGGCACGCTATTAAAAGTGTATGGAACACAAGAGATGAAGTTTTCCATACAGGGTATGGTCTTTGAACATGCTATGGTAGTTGCAGATTTAAGTGTTGACGGAATATTAGGTTTAGATTTCCTAAGGGCTCATAAATGTTCACTAGACCTGGAGAGTTGTTCGCTGAATTTTGGTCAAGTAGGCAAGGCAGTTGCTTGTCAATACAAGGGAAAAATTGGTTGCTTCCGAGTAACACTGAGTGAAGATTTGGGAATACCGCCAAAGAGTGAAGTTTTGACTTATTGCGATGTCCATAACCTGGATAACCAAAGTGATACCAGATTCTCTGAAGTAGGCTTAGTAGAACCCTGTAAGCAATTTAATGATTCAGATAGAGCATTAGTAGCAAGAACACTTGTGACCTGCAACAAAGAGAGCAAAGTGCCAGTGCGTCTTATGAACGTACAGAATGAGGTAACACATTTAAGGAAAGGCACATTCATTGCTGAACTGAACTCGGTTCAAAATGTTTTGACAGCGACCACGAGCAAAAGGACAGCAGATTGCAAAGAAAATTTAGAACTGCCAGATCATTTGCAAGATTTATATGTAAGGTCAAGTACAGGTATGTCACCGGAGAACAAGCGAGCTGTACTTCAGTTACGAATACGTTACCAGTCATCTTTTGCAAAGTCTGACCGAGATTTAGGGAGAACCAACATTACTAAACACAAGATTAGTACAGGTGACAACCCACCTATTAAGTAGCCTCCAAGGAGAATACCTGTGCACATGCAAAAGGAGGTTGACATACATGTTAACGATATGCTACAACGAAATATCATCGAGCCTTCAAATAGTCCATGGGCGTCCAATATAGTGTTAGTAAGGAAGAAAGACGGTACCACCAGATTTTGTATAGATTACAGAAAGCTGAATAAAATTACGAAGCATGATGCATATCCTTTGCCAAGGATAGATGATTCTCTTGATCAGCTTAGTGGTGCTACTTGGTTTTCTACGTTAGATTTATGTTCAGGGTATTGGCAGGTGGCCGTTGACTCTCAAGACAAACAGAAAACAGCTTTCACAACAAGACGAGGCTTGTATGAATTCTCAGTGATGCCATTCGGTCTGTGCAATGCGCCAGCAACATTTGAACGACTTATGGAAACAGTGCTGCGCGGTTTGCAATTTGAAATCTGTCTTATTTATCTTGACGACATTATAGTCTTTGGAAGGAATTTTGAAGATATGATAGAAAATCTCTCAAGAGTGTTTGACGGTCTGGAAGGGGCAGGTCTGAAACTAAAACCGAAAAAGTGTACTCTTTTTGCCAGACAAGTTGAGTTTTTGGGTCATGTTGTATCTTCAAATGGGATAGCTACAAGTCCAGATAAGACCAAAGCAATTCAAGATTGGAAAACGCCTTCTAATATTACAGAAGTAAGATCCTTTATTGGTCTTTGTAGTTATTATAGGAAGTTTGTCAAGGATTTTGCCTCTATTGCAAAACCTTTGCATGACTTGACGTCCAAGGAGAAACCCTTTAAATGGACAGAGGAATGTCAGATTTCATTTGACAAGCTAAAACAAATTTTGACTTCAGAACCAATTCTTGCACATCCAGACTTTGAAAAGGAATTTATCCTGGATACTGATGCGAGCGATAAAGCCATTGGTGCTGTGCTTTCGCAGGTAATTGATGGCAAAGAGAGAGTCTGTGCGTATTCAAGTAGGTGCTTGTCAAAATCTGAACGACGTTATTGTGTAACCAGAAAGGAACTCTTAGCAGTGACACATTTTGTCAAGTACTTCAAACATTACTTGTATGGCAGAGAATTCCTTGTAAGGACAGATCATAGTTCTCTGAGGTGGTTAATGCAATTTAAAAACCCTGAGGGACAGTTTGCACGTTGGATAGATATACTAGCAACTTACAATTTCAGAATTGAACATCGTCCAGGGCGTTTACATACAAATGCTGATGCATTGAGCAGGCTTCCATGTAAGCAATGCGGTTATCACAGTACACTTGAAAAAGAGGAGTCCGATGTTAATATTTGTAACCAGATTGAACAATGTCAGTCACTACAGTTAGCTCAGAAAAATGACAATGATCTGCAGAAGTTACGTGAATGGATTGAGGAAGGTTCCTCTCCTGGTTCTAAGAAAGTGGCACCAGAAAACTATTTTCTTAAGTCACTGGTTTCTCAGTTTGACAGACTGTGCATTAAAGATAATCTAATCTGTCGAAAGTGGGAAGAATTGGCGTCAAAGCAGACACTTTATCAGTATGTAGTCCCATACTCTGAGCGCCGTAATGTTCTTAGACAATACCATGACGAGAAAACTTCAGGTCATCTTGGTATTAAGAAGATATTGTCTAAAATTCGCAATAGATATTACTGGCCTGGGTTACAGCGTGATGTGCGACAGTATATAGCTGGTTGTGAGCCTTGTTCTAAAAGGAAGAGTGACAATGTGACCAAGTGTGCACCCATGAAGGTAGTACACTCTGGTTATCCTTTTGAGAGAATAGCAGCAGACATTTTAGGAGAGCTACCAGTCACAAAGAATGGAAACAAGTACATCCTGGTGGTTGCAGACTATTATACTAAATGGACAGAAAGTTTTGCAATGCCAAATATGGAAGCGAGTACGATTGCAAAGATCATAGTAGAAGAGGTGATATGTCGATTTGGTACACCAGCAGTCATCCACTCAGACCAAGGTAGGCAGTTTGAAAGCAAACTGTTCTCCGAAATGTGTACCTTGCTTGGAATTCGAAAGACACACACAACGCCATATCATCCCCAATCGGATGGTATGGTAGAACGTTTTAATCGAACTCTCACAACTATGCTTAGCAATTTTGTTAACGACAATCACACGGATTGGGATGAGCATTTACCTTATGTCATGATGGCATACAGGTCCACAATCCATGAAACCACTGGTTTTTCTCCAAATTCATTGATGCTTGGGAGGGAGGTTTGCACTCCTTTAGACATCATGTATGATGTACCTTCTGCTATTAACCCTGTACCTCAAAATAAATGGGTTTGGGAACTGCAAGAAAGACTTGAAAATGCACATAAAATTGTACGCACAAATACACAACAAGCCATGGTTCGTCAGAAACATTATCATGACAGGAAATTGAATTGGACAAAATTCAAGGAAAATGACGAGGTTTATGTGTTCTTTCCGAGAACAAAGACAGGACAGTCGCCAAAATTCACGAGTTATTGGCGTGGACCCTACAAAGTCATAAAAGTGATGTCTGATGTAACATACATGGTGAATTGCGGAGCACGTGGGTCAAATCAGGTCATACACGTCGATAGAATGAGACTGAAACGACATCAAACATTATTTGGAGAAAGTCCAGATGCTGTAGATCAGAGAGATGACAGAAATCTTGACAAAAACCAATCTCTGACTGATGACATAAATGACGAGAAAGCAACTGCTAAAGATACAGTTATTGATGAACATCAGGGTAGTACTGATGAGATAGGTTCTGTTGGTAATGAAGAGTTACCGACACGACAGTTTAGAAGTAGAAGACCTCCACTTTGGTTAAAAGATTATGAAACTGAGTACTGTATATAACCATGTCCAACACAGATAGTGTTAACCAAAGTATGGTTCTTTTGGTTATTGTTTCATTGTTTAATTGAAAATAAAAACATACAAAAAGATCAGATATTTTTCATTCGGGACGAATGTACCCAGATGCGTGGGTAATGTGATGTTTTTGATCTATTACTTCAAACGTTTTGATGACCCTAATCAGATTCATAATGGAATAACCTGACACCCCTTTATAATAGACTGTCTCAATAGTATAAAAGTAGGAGACGCTGAGAGACAGTGTCATTCCTGTTACAGAGAAGAAGGAGATATAGGTAATAATTATTTCTAGTTTTAACTTCTGGACTCATACAATTGATCAGTGGCCCGAATAGAGCCGAAGCTGTTCAATTGTATGGTATAATAGTTTGGCAAGCCATAAGCCAAAGGTCTGACAATTTGTCAGGAAGATCACAGGTGCCAAGGTAAGGGGCCCGAATAGAGCCGACCTGTCCTTGGTACTTGTGTATCTATTTTATAAGGAGTTTAGGTTTACCTTCGCTGTAATTAGCCTGTTGTATTTTTGATTCTTTCGTGATTTATACCCAAGGCAGGGATACTTAATAAATAATATAAATCTAATCAGTGATTGAGAAAAATTGTTTGCCATTTTATTATTGTTAAACAAAGTAAGCGTATAAGAACTCAATTACACATTACACTTGCATTCCACCATATTTCAAACAGAAGTCTATACCATGTACTTTCTACTGATTTTCCTTATCTGTTGCTTCCAAATAAAAGATATTGGCTGAATATTGCAAATCTAAAACAAAATCCTGATAAGTTTTCTTGCTCTTCTTTTTTATCAACTACAGTTCCGCTTGACACGTCAATGTTGTTTATTATGAAGACCTAAATTCAATCATCGTAAAGGTCCAAATGCTGACTGACGTTTTCATACTAATTGTTAGTCCATTATTTATACACTTAATACGCCAGTTTCGAGATTGTAACTCTCCTACGATAGAGGCGCAAAAAGTACCCATTTCAGCAGTGAGGTGGGACAGGTTGTCTCTGTGTACAACAGTGCATAAATAAAAGAACGATATTTATGGCTTCTAAAATTAATTATATGTTATAGAAAGATAATAATGTTATGCAGTGATGCATTTGATGATTTTTTCAAGCTCAACTGTGCATATTTACAAATCTGCTATAAATTTTTCGGGTACTTGGAAACGAAAGAAACGTCATAGTCTTTATATAAAGTAACAGATTTTCTTGATTGTACGAAAATTTTCAAAAAAGTAAGTTTTTTTAAGTTAAAATAAGGTAAAGAATCAATATGTAATTTATATTCCCGACGTGCAAAGACCAGATGCACGTATATCGTATTTATTAGAGGTCCATATCTCTTCCCTTGTCCGAAAAGTCTCACATCCACTGATATTTTCTTTTTTGTTTCGATATGTTTTATTTAAAAATGATGCCTTTACTTTAATTCGGTTATTCTCAAGCTGCAGAGTGCATCCTGACAATCGTGTAGTTATGATAAACCGGTATATCGATGATGCAATGTATCCAACATACACAGTTATCAAATATCTGTCCCACCTGTTTGTTTAGAAGACTAGCCAATTTACTTTCCAGATAATCACTACCTTAAAGGTAGTTTTCACTAGGTATTGAGTAATTAAGTTAATTAGATAACATTAGTAAATCTAGAATTTATAAGTAACTTTCAATAGGTTGATAGGTAAGTACGAGGGGTGATCAAAAAGTTCGAGAACTACTTGAATAACTTCCATAAAAGACAAAATATTTGGTTCCAGTGTTGATTATATTTTAAATTAGTCCTCTCCGATTTTAATGCACATCTGCCACCGTTCTGCTCATGCGCAAATCACGTGATAAAGCCGGTTACGTGACCTCCTCCGTAGCGTTTTGTCACAAAAGCTGAAAGATTTTTCTGAGTTTCATATTTCTTTCTATGTAAGTTAATTTTTATAGCAAGAACAGTTAATTTGTCAGAAATGACCAATTCTCTGCAACAGAATGAGTGGAAAAGAATATCCTTTCCAAAAAATAAGCATTGCGACCATCAAAACTCAAAACTTCTGCCTTTGAAGAGACGTTTAATCAAGGTGAATAGAGAATGGGTGCCTCCTTTTTATCATATCTTATATGTTTAAAATCTAAAGTAAACGATATCTTTGGTATTTAATAATTATATTATTGTTGAAATATTAAGCTATTTTTTCAAAGTTTAAATTGGAGGTCTTTGATATCTAATTGCTTAATTAACAACACATCTCTTTTCAAACTTGTTTTCACTGGGCAAAATAACAAGTATCATTTTTAAACATCTGCCTTCCTTCACTAAAACGATCAATTGAATCATTGATGGAATTTATAAGTAGTCATTTGTCTTATTGAAATATGTGCAAATTATTACACGCTACTTCAAAGGGATTTCTAAGATATACCATAAATTTTACAGTCGTTTGTTGAACGAGTACGACTGAGAAAACCATTTTTCGTCACAAGTGACCTACATAGTGACGTCATTTTCACATTGTGACGTCACAAACAAGGAGTAAAGCTTTATTCAGAATACGCTATTTATAGAACTTGTGTATGGCTACAAGTGTACCAATTTATTTTCTAATCTGAATCGTGGTTTTGTAGATATAGAGATAGTTTGCGAACTTTTTGATCACCCCTCGTATTATACGAGGTTTGCTCCAATCTCGCCTTAACTGTAAAATATTACATTCCTATTTCGCCTTAGTAAGCTCCCAGGTGAATTAAGGTGATTACGATTTAGTATATTAAGCATAAAGTATTTTTTATATTACACGTATTATTTCATTCACAGTATTCATAAATTCCCATTTATTGTTAAATTCAATCTAAAAAAATTATCATTTAAATTTTTATATAAACCTAGTAATAATATTTACAAATACTCAAATTCCCATTTCGCCTTAGTACTTTTTAACTTTTTCTTATACCTGTATTTCACAGTTAAGGCGAAATAAGAACACACCTAAATGATCCCCGCTCCATTTCAGCTCTAACTTAACTTAAAAAACACTTAGAAGATTCAATGGTGCACGGTTTATCATCAGCTCCCACCAAAATGTAGTTTTCAGTTAAGTTCAGCTGAGAATGTATGTGGAAAAGGCTTAAAAACTATCAGAGCATGTAAAGGTGTGTTATGATTTGAAAATTCGGAGAGAATTGCTGAAATATGTGAGTTAAAATTTTGTGTTTGAATTTTATACTGGGGTATACGTTATGAACATTACTCACGATAACCTGAAAGTGTGATTTGTCAGATGTCCTAAGCCTGAGTCCTTAGTTCTAAGATATTAGACACTGTTTATGAGATAAATACATTTGGTACCATAAAGTGGTGTGGTGTGGTGTGTTCATTATTGCCATTGTGTAGTTGTTGGAAATGGGTGAATCGAACAAAAGAACTCTTCAAGACATGTCAAAATCTTTTGCTGAAGCGGCAGCTCGCACCCCCAAGAAACCAAAGGAGGGATCAATATCTGAAAACATTAACACTTCCTCACAGGAGCAACAAAACCCATCTCCTATTTGTAGTTCAACGCCAACATCGCTATCTACTAATGGCTGAGAAAACTTAGATCCACACCTCCAACAGTTAAACCCTGGTTTTCAACACCACTATGTGTTAAATGGTCCATTGACATTATTTCCAGAGGATATTCTAAAAATTGCTGAAGCTGTTAGAGAGGGTATCCGCGAGTCCTTTCGCGAGGAAATTTCCTCCATGATTGAAGAGAAAGTTGCCCCACTTCGTGAGGAGCTAGACCATCTACGTAAGGAGAACAACGACATGCGTCGTCAAATTGATGAGCTTGAACAGTATGGAAGACCACCGCTCATCCGAGTATCAGGAATTCCTGAAACAGAGGGGTAAAATACCAGTTTTAAACTCCTTGAGGCTACCTCAATGGCCGGAATAGAGCTGTCTCAAGATGATATCGTTAACTGGCACATAGTTGTCAACCCCAAAAAGCAACGACCAGGTCCTCGCCAAATTATAGCTCGGCTGAAATCTGTCGACACTAAATTTTATATACTTAGAATCTCCAGCAAATTTCACGACAACGAGGAAACCATGCAAATTTCGGTCAATGAGGATTTGACAAAATTTCGCGACAGACTGCTCTTTCTGTGCCGACAACTGTGCCGTAAAAATCGCCTCAAAAATGCCCGATCCTCCAATGGAAAAATCACTGTCAAAGAGAATAGCGATAAGTATCATCACATCAGAGACGAATCAGACTTAGTCAAATTCGGACATGAAATTCAGGAGGCACTGTAGGTGTTTTTCCAGCAAAATACTCTAATGACAAAGTTTCAACCCTTTCTGACAAGTATTTCAATATGACCTTAAAAATTAAATGTCATTCATAACAATAGCTACAATCTAATCTATTTTTTTTATGATTTAAATTATACCAACATTATCCACAACTTCTCAAATCCCTGTACCTATGCATTATTTGCATATCTTGTTTATTCAATTCTGTATATACATTTTGTCTACTTTGCATAATGTCAAGGAGTGATTTTGTGTATTTTACTTTTACTTTGATGTTCAGCATCTGTGTCGTATTTATCAAATTTGACATCTCTCCCCCCTCCGTCCCACAGTATCAATGACACTATTGTGAGTTATATGTTTAGAGTAGAGATAAAAGCTTGGGCATTTCCTGTCCAGAGAATTCTGTAGAAATTTATGTCAACCATTCTTTCCTTTGATGTTACATTTGAGTTTCATTGGATATCTTTATAAATGTGGGCGGAGTTTAGGGGAAAGAGATGAGTCTTAGTCTTGATAGTTTAGCGATTAAATGTAACCTTTGAAATTCTTTGAATAAAAAGTGAAAACGAAAACATGTAGTGACGAGTAATATTTTGAAGGACATTTCATCATCGTCACAGTTGGTGGAGAATCCTATAACTGGTGGAATTCATGGAAAATTGTCCTGAAAATGACTTTTTCAGAAAATGCCGGTCACGAGACAACAGGCACTACAACAACTCGAACCAACTGAAGTGACCATAGATAGAGAAACATGTAACAACAGATCCGAGCAGAGCAAACCTGAAAGTGAATCTGAAAGTACAAATATGGCTACAGAACTTAATGCTTCAATTCAAGAACTTATAGGTGTTATGAAAGAACAATCAAACACAGAGCCAAACAACACAAAGAAGAATAGTGTGTTCAAACCTGAGAAAATTTCAGGACATGATGATATTAATCTATGGATATCCCGTTTTAGAAGTTGGACAAAAATTGCTGGGATTGCTACAGATGCAGAAGCAATATTTGACGCACTGAAGTTGTTAGTACCAGATACCGATGTAAATTGGCTAGAAAACCTAGAGTTTACAAATGAAAGCGATTTGTATGAGCAAGTTACAGAACATTTTAACAACAAAACCCCAATATGGCTTTTAGAACAAACCCTTTGGGGTAGGGCTATGACAAACTCAGAAACTCTGGAAGACTATATTAAAGATATAGAGAAAATTTGTACCAGACTGCAAAAATCAGAACGAGAAAAGATGACGGCCTTTGTTAGAGGTCTGCCACCCAACATCAGGATCCATGTGGTGCAAAATAATCCACAAACTTGGGAGGAAACAACGAAGAGAGCCCGTCTTGCACAAGAAGCAAGCTCCTTGGAAAATACGAGGCAATCTCCAAAGGATCTCGAGTCCATTGTCAATGTGCAAACAAAGTGCATTGAGGAATCAACGAAGGCCGTGGGTGCGCTTCAGGCACAGTCCACCGTGTGTCCGATAGGAGAGCCGCCGTCCAGAGATGCACACGTTCGGTGCCAGTTGTGTTTCAAGAAGGGCCACTCCGCACGCGAATGTCGAAATAATAACAGAAACAAGTGCCGACAGATGTCCAGTGCTTTTATTGCCGTAAAACCAGTCATATCAAGCGACAGTGTAGGAAATCCCGTGAGGATACGGCCAAGTTAAACGAGTGAGACCCAGTACGACCGGGGGTGTTACTGGGTCATGTGAAATTTCCGAATCCCCTATGAAGTCAACAAATTTTGAGGGAACTATTTCTCACACCGGTAAGACACCAGATTCTGAAATTAAAAATAGTGTTTTAGTAACATCAGTAGGTCTTTTGAGAAATTTTGTACCTATGAGAATTCAAGAACATGATCTTTTTGCTATGGTTGATACAGGTGCAGACATGTGTGTTGCAAATGAAAACATCCTTTGTAAATATGATTTTATCAAAACTTCTTGCACCATTACAAAGAGCGATAAGCATTTTATTGTTACAGCAAATAGTGAGAAAGTTCCTATCAATAGAATGTTATTTGTTGATGTTGAAATATCAGGATGCATTGTCAATGTGAAATTTTATTTGCTTCCAAATTAAATGACTGATTTTATCTTAGGTTTAGATTTTTTGCATGCAAACAACGTCACCATTCAATTTGGTAGCAAAGAATTGTCCATTGACCCCAGACGAACGTTGTCGACGATCAAAGACATGACAATCCCCTCTAAGACCGAGACAGTTATAACTGCATGTGTACAAGGGCAGAAATTACCTCATGGGGTTCTTGGCATCAGCTCGGGAAATGTAAGTAACCCAGAGGGTCTTATTTTTGGGAATGCCTTGTGCTATTTAAAAGATGGGGAAACGTTTTTAAGAATTGCCAACTTTACTGAAAACGACATAAAAATTCAAAAAGGGGATGCCATTGGGAAATTTTGTTGCTTAGCTCGGGACGACAGTTTAGTTAAACTACCCGATACTGCAAAGAGTACCAAAGAAGGAAATGTTCACGTGACCCCACCCCCTAGCCAAGGATTCAGAATGGGTGAAAATCTCACTGAATCACAGTCCCGAAAATTACAGAGTTTGTTTGACAAATATTCACACGTATTTTCTGGGCCAGAGGGTAAATTGGGCAATTGTGACATTATTCAGCATGAAATAAGTATTGTAGAAAATACAATGCCAATCAGGCAGAGGGCTTACCGCTTAAGTCAGAAACAAAAAGAAGTGATGTCCGAAATGTTAGAGGACATGATATCACAGGGTATTATAGAAGAGTCTACAAGCCCCTGGGCTTCGCCTTGCATGTTAGTCACTAAGAAAAATAATAATGGCTACAGATTTGTGTGTGACTACAGAAAATTGAATCAGTGTTCAAAGATTCAAGCGCAACCAATACCAACTGTCGAGGAATCGTTAGACAGTTTGGGATGTCAGAGTCCAGCATGGTTTTCTAGCTTGGACCTACATAGCGGGTTCTATCAGGTTTCGATTCATGAGAATTCCAGGCAGTATACAGCTTTCAGAACTCACATGGGCTTGTTTCAATTCAAGCGCTTACCCATGGGTCTGGCCAATTCACTTTTCAGAGGGTTATGGAGGCTGTATTACGGGGTTTGTCTTGGAAATCATGTCTCGTATACCTAGATGACATTATCGTGTTTTCAAAAACATTTGATGAGCACTTAGTGCATCTTGAAGAAGTATTTGAAAGGTTAGCTGCAGCTGACCTACGACTTAAGGCAGAGAAGTGCAATTTTGCACACAATGAATTACGATATCTTGGTCATATTGTTAGTAAGTCTGGTATCAGTCCAGACCCAGACAAGGTCAAGGCGGTACAGGATTTCCCGACTCCTTGCAATCTCAAGGAATTGAGAGCCTTTTTAGGTCTCTCGGGTTATTATAGGAAATTTATTCCTAATTACAGTAAAACTGCTTCACCGCTATATGAACTAACAAAGAAAGATGTTAGTTTTCACATGAATGAAAAGGCAATGGCTGCGTTTCAGTCATTGAAACGAAAACTCATAGAGCCTCCAATATTAGGCTTCCCTGACCTTGATCAACCTTTTCTCTTATATACTGATTGCAGCGCGGATTCTGTGGGCGCTGTCTTATCACAGGTGCAAGGCACGGTTGAAAAGGTCATTGCGTACGCTGGACGCACTTTGTCTCAAGCTGAGCGCAATTATGGAATTACAGAGCGCGAATGCTTAGCGTTAGTATTCGGAGTGAAGCATTTCGATTGCTACTTACGCCATTCAAAATTTGAAGCAATTGTCGATCATTCCGCTTTAAAATGGCTTTTTAGCCTCAAACAACTACGTGGAAGACTGGCCAGATGGATTGCCTTGTTACAATCCTATACCATGGAAATTACGTATAGGCCAGGTAAACTGCATAGTAATGCAGACGCTCTTAGCAGAAGAGCTTACAATGTGGACGAAAATGGTGTCGACAAAAGTACAGAATCTACACAAGCGGTCAAGGTGTCTGTCCTCAAGGACAATGACAAGAAAGGTAGACAAGCTAATAGCTGTGAAAAACTCAACCAAACTTTGACTACTACAATCTCATTACAAGAGATTTCTAAACATCAGAAATCTGACCCAAAGATTCAACCAATCTATCAATACATTTGTCATGGTAAATTACCTTAAGGTAAAGAACGGGAAATTCTTCCTAAGCAAAACCAGTACTTTGTGTATAAAGACGTGCTTTACCACGTTTATACACAGAAAAAGGTCGAGGCCTTAGCTGAACTCCCTGTCCAGTTGGTAATTCCACGCCCCCTTGTTCCTCTTATTTTGAAGGAAACACATGATTCACATCTGTCTGGGGGACACATGGGAATTGCGCGGACGATTGCAAAAACCAAGGTCAAATATTTCTGGGAGGGCATGTACAGAGATATTGAAAATTGGGTCAATTCATGCGAAATGTGCTCTCAGCGAAAGCGACCTCAGACTCAAGTGCGAGCGCACTTAACACCTATGCCAATTAGTGAGCCTTTTGAGCGAATTAGTACAGATATCTTGGGACCTCTGTCTGTCTGCAAGGGCAGTCAGAACAAATATGTCTTGGTGTTTATTGACAATTTCACAAAGTTTATAGAATTGATACCAATTTCGGATATCAAAGCGACTACTGTGGCTCGTGAGTTTGTCGATAGAATTATATGCAGACATGGGGTACCAAGATTTCTACATTCAGATCGGGGCACACAATATTTATCAAATATTGTGAAAGAAACTTGCAAAATTCTCGGTGTACAAAAGACACAGACAACTTCTCTTCATCCTCAATGTAACGGACAATCAGAAAGAATGATGTCTGTTATTTTGAAGACTTTGTCGACATACATGGGTGACGAGAAACACAAGGAATGGGATAAATTAATACCCCTTGTGCAGCATGTGTACAACACATCGCCATGCTTAGACTCTACTGAGCTGACTCCCTTCTTCCTAGCACATGGAAGACACCCTAAATCCTTCCTGGATTTAGATCTTGATATGCCGACAGACGTACAATCGTCCGCAATGGAATACATTGGTCCGTTATTAGAGAGACTCAAAAAGGCAAAAGAATTTGCCAAAGAAAAACTTAACGAAAGAAAAAAGCAAATGATCAAAACATCTAATGAAAAAGCTAATCACCCACATTTCAGTGTAGGGGATACTGTGTATTTGTACAAACCTGTTGTGACCCCAGGGAATTGTGCCAAATTCCTAAGACCATGGGTGGGTCCCTACCTTGTATCAGAGAAAATTTCTCAGATACATGTAAAATTGCGCAGACTTTCCGATGGTAAGGCAATAAAGAATAGAGTCCATATTAACAGGTTAAAGAGGGGGGCCTTGCGGTTTGATGAGCTTAATGAAGCCCCTCCTGACAATATTGATGCCATTGAACCTGCCATTCTAGGGGATGATGAAATCCCAGATCAAAATGATCAAACTGACATTGTGACTGAAAATGGAAAAGATGATCAGGTTTATGAAATTGAGAAAATTATCAAGAAAAGAAAAGTGAATAGAAAAGAACAGTATAGAGTGAAGTGGCTATCATTTGATAGCAAATACAATTCATGGGTAGATTTTGAGGACTTAACGCCAGATTGTCAAACATTTGTCAGGAAAACGAACATTCCTTTGTTTAAAAAACGGCGTTAATTCAGCATGGTAGCATAGTGTATTCTTAGTTGGTAGTCTCTGTATTTTTTCAAATATACTTTTTTTTCTCATTTTACTTGAGAGGACTTACATTTTATTTTTCACAGTGCATATTTAAAACCACGACGGACTTTCATATTTTCTTGTTCTCAAGTAAACACGTGAAATCAGTTTTATAAGTTTGCACATAATTGTGGAATAAATAATGTTTGTTTTCATATCATATTTTTGTGTGTTTTACTTTTACTATATCCATATGTTTATGATGTACCCAGTAGATTTGTCAGTTCATTGTAAAACAACGGGTCATGATTCACGTTTCTAAGAAATACATGTTAATTCCCAGTTTCATAATCAATTACAATTTCGAAGTGGACTACATATTATTATTTTCCCATTTGTTAATTCATGATTATGTGTACATGTATCACCTGTGCAGTACGTAGTAAAATAATGGAAGAATTACATTGCTTTATAATTAATTTTACTTACACGGATCTTTAATGCTGGTCGTTATTATGATTTGTTTATGTGAATTAATTTCAATGATACTGAATTTTGGTACCCTTCGGTTTCATTGTGTATAGAACAATGTTGTTCTTGTTTTTATTTTTTACAATATTTTTTTTCATATGTCAACCATTCTTTCCTTTGATGTTACATTTGAGTTTCATTGGATATCTTTATAAATGTGGGCGGAGTTTAGGGGAAAGAGATGAGATGTGAGTTGAGTATCAGATGGAGTCTTAGTCTTGATAGTTTAGCGATTAAATGTAACCTTTGAAATTCTTTGAATAAAAAGTGAAAACGAAAACATGTAGTGACGAGTAATATTTTGAAGGACATTTCATCATCGTCACAATATCCACTCCGCAACTTGTTTTTGTGAAGATACCATTTCTACTAATGTGTACCTTTACCGTTTTCCCACAACTTTATACCTTTTCAACACATTTACACAATGTTTGTGTTCCTTTATTTACAAAAGTGTACAGTACATTATTATTTATGTTAACTCTATGTATATATTCATTTTCCATTTGTTTTTCCTGTTTATTAAGTCTTTGTGTTACACTTTCTATTATTTTTTTGTTAACATTTTGAACCATGCATTATATCCTAAATTTCTTATTCATGCGAACAAATATGTGTATTCAGTTACTGTAGTTTTTGAATGTGTCATAAATTTAGCAGCTACCGATTGCAGCTTTTTGTTTAAAATATACTTTTGTCACAAGGTAGATAATGGGTAACTCCATTGAACAATATCGTGCTGCAATCGGTCCTTTTTATTTATCTGGCAGATGTACATCAAAAACATGTTTATGGTCGTTTTTTCCATGCGCATTTTTTTGCGACTAACGAAAAATGTTTTTAGAAAACTTGCTCATTGCTTGACATCCATTACCCTAAAATCTGTGTACATCAATTTTTATTTACAATTTTTCACATTTGTTCTATTGGCATGTGGTGATATTGAGGTCAACCCAAGCCCGATTGAAAATGTCCTTGACATTCTACACCTTAATATTCGTAGTATTCGACACAAATTAGAACACTTAAATTCTTTCGTTCATGACTTTGATATTTTATGTTTTACCGAAACCCATCTTGACCAAACGGTAAATAATGATGACCTATATTTGGATGGGTTTTGTAATATAATACGAAAAGACAGGAACTGTTTCGGGGGAGGTGTCATGATCTATTTTTCTAGTCAAATACGTGTTATTAGACACTATGATATTGAACCCTCTGACATTGAATGTATTTGTATTGAAATTGATAACCATACCTCTAAAATCTTTTTATGCTGTGTATATCATCCTAGTGGTTTCTGGACCAAACTTGCATGGTGTGTTGACAAAATGAGTGAAAAATCGGATAAAATAATTTTAGTCGGTGATATTAATGTTGATCTCCTTAATACTCCTCAAACACATATCATCCATGAAATTATCTCAACACATAACCTTGTTAATAATATCCACGAACCTACAAGAATTACACACACGTCGAGCACGCTCCTTGACCCAATTTTCACTTCAGTTGATATTCAAGTGCGTGAATCGGGTACATTAATAATGGACTCTTCCATAAGTGACCACAGAGCTACCTATTTATCACTTTC
>PRKT01000165.1:457406-499628 GCA_003671525.1 Saccostrea glomerata | reverse complement strand
GTCATCTACTCCTGCAGCTTTGTTGTCTTTCATCTTTCTGATGGCCTTCTGTATTTCCTCCACACTGATTTCCTCCACACTGATGTCAAGTTCTACTATGTTGTTGTTGACTTCAATATCTGGTGGTTGAGTTGGGTTTCCTCTATTCAGAACTGATCTAAAATGTTCTGCCCATCTCTCCATGATGTCACTGTCCTTTGAAAGGATGTTGCCATACTGGTCTTTTACGACGTTTGAATTGTTGGTGAATTTGCCGGACATCAGTTTGGTGATCTTATACAGTTCTTGAATGTTTCCAGTCCTTGCTGCTTCCTCAGCTCTACTCAAGTTATCTTCTATACGCTTCCATACTAAACTTAGACATAACTGTATACTTAACTATGATTTACATAAAAGAAATATTATTAATAGCCCTTTATGTTCATGTGGAAAGTATGCGGATGTTTATCATTTCTTTTTTGCCTGCAGAAATTATCCAAACGCTAGGAATAATCATTTTAATCGCCTGTTTTTACTTGACGAATTGGTCAATATTGACACAATTTTTTTTATTATGTGGTGATGTAAATTTGCCTGTAGAAACAAATACATATATTTTTGCTGCTGTGCATAAATTTATTGACGAATCCTGTAGATTTTAAATTATTATATTACTGAACAAATATTTCTCTTGTATCCTTTTTGCATTTAAATTTCTATGTACTACATGTATTTTAATTGCATGACATATAGTTATATTTAAGTAGAGGAACTCGTAAGTTGAAAGAACTTGTTTCCAATCCTTTTGTTTATACAATAAAATATGTTCAAAACAAAACATCCCCGCTCCATGTGACACCTACTACGTGTACTATACTCGCTATCTTAATTACATGTAGATAGTAAACAGAATTACTAATCGCGACGAATTTATATTATATTATATTATATATAATGAACATATTTATTTTGCTCATTTAATACAAATAAGGTTGTTAAAATTTTGATAAAAGTTTATTTGTATAATTTTCATATAGATTGTTTATTTTTGTCATTTTGTACCTTTTTCGTTGTGTAAAAAGTACATGTACCCACACAGTCCAGAACTGTCCAGTATTATTTTGGAGTATATATATGGTATGAGATACAAAAGAGCACTCTAAAGATAATATTGGACTTGGATAGCATAGTTTTTGAAATAAAAGACTGAAGGCATTACTCGGTACACAATGCATTTCAAATTCAATCTGAATTCTAATACCGTTACTACATGTAATTATAATCATAAATATTAATATACTAATATGTATAGAAGTAAATGATAATTTATTTTAAGAATTAATTAATATGTTAATGAAAATCTTTACAAATCTTTACTGTAGAAACAACTTTTTGTTTATGGTTTTATTTTAACAAGTGAGTTACATTACAAAAAAGAATTATCCGATGATAATATTATAGGACATTTGGTTGAATTTTTAAAACTTAAAAAAAAGTATTTTGAATGTTCGGGTATCAAATTAGAAAGTGTAATACCAAGTTTGGACGGATATTTTTTGTCGGAAACTTCAAAAATCTTTTTGTTGAATTTAAAAAAAATTTCAACCTCGTATCCATTCATTCATTTAGAACTAAGAATCATAATCAGTGTTTTAGGCCTGTCAGTTTGCATGATTAAATCATTGTAAATAAGTCTTGATAATTAATCAGATTCCCATGAACTGCATAATGTCAACATTTTCTCAAAATGTACCGATGCTGATAATTGTAATCTAATGATTTGTCTAACATGTGATGTATTCTGTGAGAATTTTGGTCTTTGACATTTTTATGAGAATGTAAATAAATCGGGATCGGAATTTGCATAATTCTAATCTTAGGAGCAGCGCGAAGAAAACAATGACTTCGACGAACGATAAAATAGAGCAATTTTGCTCAATTACAGGTAAAATTCGTAGAAAAACTTACATTTATTTTTTTCTAATCTTGTTTACTTCAGGGTTAAACAAACTGTATAATCTGCTACACTAACTGGATAATACTTTTTCAAGTTTTTGTTTGTAAACAATGTGTAAACCGTTCTTGATTGCAAATATAATGCAGTTACTAAACTGCCGGTATATACCATTTTTGCGTAGATTGTTGCAAAGTCTGTACTCTAAATATCTTTTTAATTATTTAATGACGAAAGGTTTTGTTTGACATAAATAATATAGCAATTTATCTTCATTTTGTAAGTTATTTAAACAGTTAAAGAGTTTCCGATTTAATTAAATAGTTATACATGATGTTACAATGGTTGCAAGTAGGGTGAATTTACCATGCATCGGATACCCTTGTACTTCAACATGTTCTAGCGATATCGCTACCGACGGAAAACTATCAAAATGGAGTTTAACATTTAGTTTGTGATTAAAATAACAATTTAGGACACAATTATATGCCGTTTATTGAGAAAATATCCCCAAAATTCGAGTTTTTAGAAAAAACAGAAAATTCACCATGGATCGGACATTGTTCACCATGCATCGGACAGACGGTATGGAGACCGGAAAAATATCATACCTTTATCACAATGCTTTAAATCCTTAATATGGATATATTTTCATCTTTTATCTAAGAAATAACCCTCAACTGTAATTTAATCAACGATATTATTGCACAAATGTAGAACGATTCTAGAGACCTCACTCTGCTTTAGAAATGCTTTAAAATGCTTATATTGCTGTAATTCGCGCCTTTTTCTCATGGTTTATCATACTCTGGTTTGTAGAAATAAATAGAGTAAAATTCCAGACGTCATATATCGATAACTTGTATTTTGACTGAGAAAATAGAGTTTTCATTTTCTTTTTCCGCAAAAAACAGCTGTCAGCTGGGTTCTGTATGAAAATGGTAGCACTTACCTTTGCATCGAAAAGTGTCCGATGCATGGTTAATTTGTGTCCGATGTACGGTGAAAATAGCATACTAGTAAAAACCAGCTCTAATAAGAATTAAACAAACATTGAAGTGAAATTTAATTATAATTTATGTAAAATTACCAATCCCTGACAAAATTCACCAAAGTCCGACTCGTTCCGTGGAAGTCGAATTTAAAAGAACGATAACTCTAAAAATTGCAAAATCATAAATTTCAGGTTATTCCCCTTTGATGATGTAAAATATGACGTAACTTCAAGGCCATTTGCGGTGTATTTTTATCACAATATGATAAATACAATCGGTATCATTAAAAAATTTAAATCTTGGTCTTTATGACAGAAACAAATAAATACACAGAACTCATAAGTTGAAAGAGAGTTTATTGCCTAAAGTTGTCCGAAGCAAGGTATGTGTCCGATGCATGGTGAACTCACCCTACATTTATTTTAATACTAAGATTATTTACAAATTAGTAAATTTTATCTAAACTATTATATATGCTAGTTAATTCTTGGAAAGTTATACATGACAGGTCCAGCACAATACCCCGATAAAGGTATATAGCTTGATAATTACTGAAAGTCGAGTTCTGAGTTTTTGTCACTGTGTCTACTTGTGCATGAAAACACTATGGTATCAGAATGAAAGCATAAAATAACGTCTCCGCACACCACATGTTTTTCTACTGATTTCATTGTGTTTGAGTACTTTACATGCATGGGTGAATTTACTGACAACAACTCAGAACTTGTCTTTCAATAATTAATTTTTAAAGAATTTTTTTGAATTTTCATTACATAAAATACCTTGATCATGGTATTTTAAATACCTTGATAAAGCTATATAGCTTTATCAAGGTATATACCTTTATCGGGGTATTGTGCTGGACCTGCATGATACATCCAACACACCATTTGTGTTTTTTTTAATCTTTGGCTATTAGCAATGAATTATTCTTGAAAAGTTTAGCATATTTTATATCATTTTTAACAACTCTTTAGGTGCTGATCAAGAAGTAGGTAGAAATCTTCTAGAGGCCTGTAATGGGAATCTTGAGCTTGCTATTGATATGCACATGGACAGTGGAGGGGCTCCAGCCCAACCCCCAGCTGGACAGAGAGGGCCACGACCTGTACAAAGCAGGTCGTCATCAACAAGGGGGGCCTCAGCATCTGCTCCCATTGACGTAGAGTAAGTGAACAGAAAATATGAAGTAGAGTAAGTAAAAAGAAAGTAGAGAAGGTAAAAAGAAAGTAGAGTAGGTAAAAAGAAAGTAGAGTTGAGTAAGTAAATGGAAAGGTGAGTAAATTAGTAAATAAAAAGAAGTAGATTAAGTTAATGTAGAAATAAAATATTTTTATGCTTCACATCAATGAATTCTTTCTCTCTCTCTCTCTCTCTCTCTCTCTCTCTCTCTCTCTCTGGATTGATCCATTGATTATATGCTGCTTAATGTCCATATCATGAATTTTTCACTCATATGGAGATGCCACCACTTGCCAGTGGAGAGCTGCAAATTTTGTCCTATACTTAGCACTTATGGCCATTGAGCAGTGAGAGATCTTTTTCGTGCCAGCACCTACTGCAACACGGGACCTCGGTTATACAGTCTCATTCAAAGAACTGGTCTGCCACAGTGTATTTCGAACCTGTGACTTAAAGATGAGCAACCCTAAAGCAGACACTGTAACCACTGCACAATGGGGGGCAACTCTCTCTCTCTTTAGAAATGAAGTCTAGAAATTATTCAATTAAAAAGTCAGGAATATATACCATGCATTTTGAGTCGGAGTTGTGATTTAACTGTTGATCTGGTATTTGTTTCCTGCCATTTTCAGAGATGATATAAGAGCACCCATTCCCCAGAGAAATGAGACTTTAGTTGAGGATGTACCAGCTTTTGGTAAGTTATATAGACTATTTATAGTGTTTAGAGTCAATGAGAGCTTTTATCTCTCATGTAGTTCTTAGAACAAGTTATAGAAGTTTTAATCATGTTTGTGTATGTTTGAAGGTTTTGCAGATTGATAAAGTTCATATTGATTCTATTATAGGCTTGTATTAATTTCCATACTATTTACACATACTTGTAAATTTGATTTTTAATGGAATGGTATTGAAATCAAAGAAAGATACTTTGAGTTCTTTAACTTGTATAGTAATTCATATTTTATCACATTGGTATAGAAAAGCAATGTGGTCATATTGACAGTCGTACAAAAAAGTAATAATTTTTTTTTCAAATATTCTTTTGTATCTCGATTCAATAGCATCTTTTAATATTCACATGGTGTATTTTTTGTACCAATTTTCAAATAGTGATGTAGAAATTCTGCTACATGTAGATTAATTTTATAAAGAAAAAAATAAAGATTAGGCCATGCAAAGTTAATTTGTTGGTTCTCAGGCCTTTTTTCAAGAAAAATGATGAGGAAGGTAGGCATTTTTTTTCTTTTTAATTGCCCCCAAAACATGAAGAGGCAGCTTTTTACATTGTAAAAAAAATTATGAGGGGGGGGGGGATTTGTTGTTTTTATTTTATTGATTTAGCAATGAAAAGGGTCAATGAGGCACCCTTGGAAGAGATGAGGGAGGGCCAGAGAACCAAGAAATTAATTTGTTTGGCTTATCAAATGTTGATTTAAAAATTATTAATAATGGTTTTTCTATTCTCCTGTGATGTCATAGGCTTTTATGAAAGTTAGTATTTTTTTAATCCATACTCAATAGAAAAATATCTTTTGGAAGGTTGCTTTTTAGTAGATTTAATAAAAAAAATGATGTAAAAAAAAAATTGAAATATTCATATTCATGCATGGTTTGAACCAACATGTAGACAAAAATACACATTTTCAACATGATCTTAAAATAAGGGGCATTACCAAGTTTCTGGTGGGGGAGGGTGAAGAGGTTGGTTTGTCTTAGGTACTTTTTAAAATACCATTTGAGGGGTTTGCTGCAAGTATTTTTTTTTTTTACATATTTTATAAAAAAAAATTAGCAGGATTTCTTTATAAAGATGAATAATGAATCTATTTTCATTCTTGGGGGTCCATTTCCATCCAGTGCCAAACACATATATTGTATATCAGGGTTAAAGATTATGTTAGATTTTAGAAATGTATATATAACAATATTCTCTCAAACCCATGGATGTTTAATTGACAAGGAATACATCTTTCTGTATAACTTATTGTATGTCATATACTCTATCAACTTAAAATCTTTATTATTACAACTCATTCAGTTTCAGCTCCACATTTGGATGAAATACTCAACCCACAAGATCGTGGTTGTTTTTTTCTCTTTGCTTCTTGTAAAGTTTTTTGCATGTATGGCAATATATCCAGTTTAAGACTCCAGTGCTAAATTTGATGGGAACATATTGCAGTTATCTCAGCTTTATTTGTGAAGTGGATTTTTTTTATCTAAAAATAGTAAAAATGATTTTTGACATATGTTTGCTTATTTTTGATTCATCTTGAAATTTTAAAAAAATGAAGAGATCAATGTAATGTTTTTTTTATACATCTTATTGTTGTTTGTTTAATGTCGCTTATTAGTAGGTAGATGTAAAAACATAAACAGATATTGGTGCTTATATAAAAACTAGATGCCATTGCTTACCTAGCATGCAAAACAACATAAAGAGTTAGGAAATATTGCACTGCTCTCTCTCCATCTCTCCCTGTTAATGCATTAAAAATTAATAAAAAATCCTGTGACTCTAACCCACATTGACAGAGTTGAGCTTATGCTATGCCCTATGCATTAGCATTAGAGTCAGCTCATCAGGTAACGTTTAAGGAACAAGTCTCATTTCAAACTGAAAATCTTATCTGAACCACTTTTACATGAAATGCATCAATGGATGTACATATACACAACAAGATTTTAGTGCAGGTTATAAAAGTTAAGTTTTTGTAGATGGTTTCGTTTTCTTAGTAACTATAAGCTCTTGGTTGATTAAACTTGCACCAATGAAACATAGAGGGTATGCATTACTAGACTGAGGCTAGATCTGACGTTTTATTTTATTAATTTATTTTTTTTGAACGAGGAAACCTGCAAAGGTTTGACCTACTTTTTGCTATCAGATTTGAAGGTGGCAGTGTTACTTTAAGGAAAAAATGAAATTCAGAATATAGTTTGCTTCATCTTATCTTTCAGTCTGTGTTAAGATCGTCATGAAAAATTAACAATCTTGAATCACTATTGAAAGTGTTTTTCTTTTTATTAAAGAAAAGAGCTATGTCTGAATTCAAAACATGAAGACATAAACTATTGCTACATTGCTTTATGTATTACACACTGAGAAAGTGTTATTTACATTTCAAAACTGGAACCAATAAGTGAAATGTAATTAAGGTCAGCTCCCAAAATTTTCAAAGTAATATCCACATTGAATTAAAAAAAAAGTATTATATAAAAACTGTAACAATTAAATTTCAACGAAAAATACTTCAAGATGTGATATAAGTTGTCCTTTATTTTAACCAAGGAAAGGAAGGCTTGATTGGTCATATGTGTCATATGCAGTAAATTTTGGCTAAGTTTAATACTGAGAACAATGTTAAGTCGGTTGTAATTTTTCAAAAGTGGCTGTAATATCCAATGGCCAGAATTTGCAATATTGAAATCAATGTTCACTCGAAGAACAGCCTCCACATCAGTAGGAGATGTCCAAGTGTCATCTGATCCAGGAACATTTAAAGTGATCTCAGCAGGTTTCGTACTTATTCTACATCATATGGTTTTGTTTCATCTAAAGTTAATAAAGAGCGTACTGATATGTCGTTCTTATTGTTTGAAGATGTGTTCAGTCGTTGATGTTTCACTGTCAGTTTCCCTGTTCCTAGTATGGTGAACTGCATATAAAATTGTTTAATCTTCGTTTAATTCAGCTTCGATAGGAGTATTGTCTTTCTTATCTATTGTTTTGACTCGTGCCACCTCCATTTCAGGATGAATTCTGTCCGATTCTTTTGAGGTTGCATCTTTTTCCTTAAATTGATCACTGGATTTATGTAAGATGGCATGATTTTCAACATCATCGTCTGAGGGATTTTGAACCAGGTCATTTTCTCCACCACTGTCCAATTCCTTGTTATAGTCACCAGTCCTCTGACTCCTTTCCTGAGAATTCTCACTGTGTATGTTTTCTTTGCGTTCATCTGCAACCAGAACGATGTCATCATCTGTCAGTTTAGATATTTTGCCTCTCAGATTATCTTTTATGTCAATCTCAGCTTTTATAATGGCATCATCTGGTATTTCAGAAGAGTGATCCCTTTCAGAAGATTCGTAGGAATCTGAGTCCGTCTCGGTATTTGCTACTGTAAAAAGTAACAATCCCCTTAATAATAAGGTGCTAAAATTGTTGCCCTCACGTGGTTTAACAAACCCATTTTTAGGAGAGAACTCCGTTTAAGTGTGAAAAGAATATCTTTCTAATGAGAACTTTTCAGATATAAGGATAGTAATATAAAAGATAAACTTCTATTTCTTGTGTAGTATGCATTTCAGTAATGTAAAGAAAATATCCTGAAAGTCTTACAAATACCAAGTCTCCTTCACTATGATTGATAACAATAAGTAAACTTTGTGTTTTGGTCTTTTTTATATGTTTATAAATATGTAAACAAACAACAAAATAAAAGATACAAATGCATGCTAACAGCTTGTACAAAAAGTATTAGAGCAATATTATATTGATATTTTTTTTTACACTTTCTTTTGACATTTAAAGAAAGCCTTGTTTAGACAAGAAAAAAAGACACTTTTGAGTCGGAAAGTAACACATGGTATGCTTTTAGGCTCAGTGTTTTAGAAAATGTATTATAATGCAATGAGGTAGTTTACCAAACCCTGATAGCAAATACCTATTGATCGATGCGACTTCTTTTGCTATTATGAACTGTACGTACATGTATCTTAATAATTTAAACAACGTTCTATATTTTATCTAGAAAGGCACACAAACGAAGAACAAAGAAAATATTTTACAGATTATCTGAATATTTAGCCTTCTAACAAATTATCATAAATAACTGAAAATAAAGTATTCAGCTATCTCAATAAAGTTCTTTCATATGAATGGATATTTTTTCATGTGTAGTATGATAATTGAAAATTGAATATAATTTCGCATACTTTTTCATTATTAGTTTTACGTGGAAGAAGAAGACAAGCACGATCCGTTTTTGACGGATTTCGGGATTTTCAAGCAGAAGCACGTAAGTTTAAACAATTGATTTGTAATGGAAAACTACATTTACCACAATTTGCTAAAAGAGAAAGACATTTTTTTATTTTTCTTTGCCAACTTTCCAAATACACAGATAATTAAATACAATGTTTAAGTATGTGAGTGATGAACGTATAAATCTCGGTAAAGTTAAAGTTCAGTGATAAGGATTATCAATACCAGCATCTTTTGAATGTTCACCCATGTTTTGTGTATTGTTATGGATAGATTAAAAATAAGTCTTCACCCCTTCTCAAGAATTTAGAATGTGGGAATACCTTCAACCCCAGGACCTGGAATATCTTCTCTTATTGTGGGGAAAGGTGTGTCAAAAGATCCAGGTCCAATACCTGATTCCCTTTGATTGATTATGTCCAAAACTCTGTCATGTGTAGAAGGATCCACATGGGCATGATCGTGGTCATGTACTACATGTCTATCTCCATGACTGTGCACATGGAAGTCTCCATTGGGTAGTGATACTTCATGAACAGATCCACTGAGATGGTCATGTGGATCAGCACCTCCATGAGGTTGCTCTCCAAAGCGGATAGTTGTCCTTCTGCTAGGAATCCTTACAGTCTGAGGTTCAGTGTCTTTATAATAGGGTAGTGATGGTTGTCGAAAGTTTACTAATACCTGCTGCATCTTTTTAGAACCATCAGGTTGATTGGTGAATATTCTAATGATACCACCGTTTTTTCTTTGAAGCTGATCAGCTCTGTCTCGGAGATCATTGGCTCTTTCTGCTTCTCTCATTTGACTTGAAATTGCCAAGAAGAGCCTTGAAGGCCTCCTCCCCATTGCATCCCCACCCAGTGCCATTTCCCTTGGGTCATTCCTGAATGGCTGTGGATCAATGGGCGGTGTATATTCTGACATTGGAGGTCCAAATTGACTTTCAATCCTTCCTCCTATATCCGTTGCTCCATCAGGTATATTGACATTTACGTTTCCACTGCGGCCAATTTTAAGCTTCTCAGATGTGATGATTCCATCTTCAAGGGCTGACTTCAGGAAGAACTGCAAACCTTCAGCTGGTTGGCCTTCCTCGGTGGTATAAGGGGCAGCTTCTTCGGGACTATCATGAATGTAAACACAAATTTTCTTTAATCCTTGCAGTTTTCCGGAATTAAGAACAAGATGGATTACTCCTGTCGTTTCTAGTGTAGAGTCAGACCATGATTTTACCTCAGATGGTCCCTTCATATAATTACCAACTGCAGCTCCGTCAGGACCTGGTCTGTCACCATGCATTAAATTCCCTCTTCCTCTGATGGACAAATCTACATATTCACCACGATTCACAGGTCCATCAACATAGTTTCCATGACCGTCAACAACTGGTCTTAAATTTTCTAAAGTTCTATCAAACATTCTTGGATTGATACCACCTGCTCGCATTCTTTCATCAGGGTTAGCTGGTGGTATGTAGTTATCCACTGAAGGTTCAATTGGAGGTACTGTTGAAACTTCAATAGTATTCATGCCAGGGACCTGATTTGGTTTAATAAATGTAGGTCCTTGAATTGGTGGCCTGTCGAGACTTGTCTCTAGGGTTCTGTAATCAGGGTTTATGGTAGGATCCCTCCAGAAAGAATCGCGTCTTTCAGCATCATATCCACCGTCTACGAAAATATCACCGATTTTGAGTGTGGACCATCTAGATGAGGATTCTTTTGAGTCTTCTTCACTTGAACTTGAGTCATCATCCCCTCCGATTCCTAGTACACCTCCTCTTCCTTCTTTTGAGTCATCACCAATGATTTCATTCGAGTCGCTTTTATCCCCCTCTGTGAAAGGCATTATTGCATCGAAATTTAGATCAAAATTATTTTCTTCGCTACTGTCACCATCTGCTCCTTCCTTCGAATCACTACCCTTATTTAAATCACCAACTCCATAACCCAGCCCATCTCCTAACATACCATTTTCACCAAAGTCGCTACCTATGCCTTCCTTACTGTCAGAATCGTCTCCACACCCTATGCAAGTTTTCTTTTCGCTAGAGTCATCCTTCATGCCTTCTCCTGAATCAATATCAGCCTTTTCTGTATAATCCAATCCTATACCCAGTCCTAAATCAGCCCCTAATCCTCCCAAGCTGTCTTTATCATCAGTTTTACCGCCATCTACGCCTTCTTTTGAATCACTTGAACCATCATCCCCAGCTCCTATAGCTGTTCCAAGACCATCACCAGCATTTCCCATAAGCAGTGTTTTGTCTGAATTCTCTTTGCTGTCATCTTTAGATTCTTCTGCAATCTCCATTGGCTGAAGTCTCATACCATCAGGGATGTCCAATTGAGTATCCCTTATCATTTCTGAAGGTTCATTGAGGTCACCTGCATAATTGGATGGCTCGGGAATGAGACCTGGAGAACTTGAATCGTCATTATATGATTCTGTTTTCATTATTGGATCACGAGGTGATGAATTTTCTGTCAAATCATCGTCTACTTTAGGATCTGCAAGGACGGGTCCTGCGTTGTCAGTTTCAATTCGTACGTCTGTATTTGATACGCCATCATCTGTATTACTGTTTGTGGATGCTCCATCGTCCTCAGTATCACGCTTTCGAATGTTATGGATTCTTGATTGTCCTCCAACAACTGTGGAAGAAAACGATAAATACGTTAAAATATCTCCGTTACATATGAAATTGAAACCAAAAAAAATTGTTTTTATAATTCTATTGATATAAATACAAGTATAAGGGACTTTCACAATACTCACATATGACAAAGAGACATAGTAAAACAGCTGCCCGGCGAAGATCCATCAAGACAAAAGTTCTAAAAATGAATGAGAAAGAAATAATGTAAACATATGAAAACTTATAATTTATTAGAACTTTTGAATCAATTGCGTTTGTTTTAAGGTATTTCACAACCAATTAAACAAATATAGCTTTTTGAATCAAAAATGTTTTTTGTTTACATGTTAAGTAACCTTAAGGTTTTTGTTTTATAAAGTCAAAACAATAAAATGTGAAAAAAAAGAAGAGGGAACTATGGCATTGTATGATATAAAGAAGGTGAAACTGATCCTGTGAAAAAAATTTTCGTTTTCTATACGTCACAGGTCAACAGGAGGAAATGATGAGGCCAGGTAACAGTTCCTCCTTTAAGAAAAGGACCCTGGAGGACCTATTTAGACCCCCTATTGATATCACATTCAAAGGGACGTTTGCTGCCGTAAGAATTATTCACGTTTTATAGTTTGTAATTATGCATTTTCTAAGACAGACAGACTGTAAATAATTCGATTTAAAAATTCTTAAACTTATACAAAACACTATTATAGATGTTTTAAACATTTTTATTTGATATTAACTTTTTTAATGTTTTTTTTTTTTTTGTTTACAAATATTTTATTAGGCGGATTGTTTTTTTTTTAATAAAGGCTCGTGAAGCAGGACAAACTTTTAACAAATACGTGATGGTGAATGTACAGAATGTTAAGGAGTTTGTATGCCAGGCCCTCAATCGTGATGTCTGGAGTCATGAAAGGGTCAAAGCAATCCTCAAAGACCACTTTGTGTTCTGGCAGGTACATTGTAGGACAATTTCATTCATATAACATTTTAAACGTTTATAAATAACATTTGAAAGTATCTTTTATTAATTAATTAATTAATATATTTGTTTTGTTTTGTATAAATAAAGAGAAATGTAAAAATTAGAGAGAGAAAAAATGACATTTGGTTATCCTTGGTTTAGAATTTAATTCAATTTATCTTGCGTTTACAATTTAATATTGAGCTTGATTTTTCAATTCCTCGGACAACATCCACTTATGTAACATACCTTTTTTGTAAAAACATTGAATTCAAATTTCTTGGAAGAAAAAAATTCGTATTTTATTTTCACTTAATCCTTGTAATTAAAATAGTTTTAAACTGGTAAACTGAATTAATCTCATTCTGAACATGAAAATAAAATTGAATGAAATGTAGAGTTTTAAAACGACAATCAAAAAAAGAATACTATTTATGAAATTTGAAATAAGCTTAATTACCTTGTATGGTGCAGCAAAAAAAAAATGTGTGTTCTGAAATCCCACCAGAAATAATCAAAATTTCAACCAGTCAGCGTCAAAACGAAAATGTTTCTCCAAACATCACACAAGGGGGTTAAATACACGCTCAATAGATCAACACTACCAGATACATCATTGTAATTTATTACTTTACTTATTAAAATGCAAAGATACTCAAGGTTGGCTCTTTGAAGTGTATAATGTTTTTTTAACCTCACCCTGTAAAAATAGTCATAAAACGTTTATGGAGCACGTTGGACTTTATGCGAACCATAGGATTTTCAAATTTTAAACATTTTTTACATAACAAACACGCAGTATGGAAAAAATCATTAATTTCAATTAGGCTAATTTAAAAAAAATATACAATCAAACACGAATGCGATGCGTATATCAATAAATTACCCAGATCAGCACATCCATTTAACCAATTTTTATATTTCTGTTCTTGCATCCTTTTGAGATTTCAACGGATTATTTGTAAAAATAGGTAGCGAGGGATAAACTATAAAAAATCATAGTATGCATGTACAATGTTGTCGAGAATAGTCGGTGATATTTGCCAGAAATGTTATTCTTCAAAATTATTTCGTATTGTGCAGGAGACAGGATTAACTTATGCTATGTACAAAACACAATTTTTCCGTAATAATTTGCCACGATGTACAAGAATCCACTAAGAACATCTTAAGGAATACAAAAAAAAAATCCGCGTATTTTCCTTTCAGTGAGTTCGAAAGGAACAATTTCGTGGAATTATGGATCTCGGGAAAAACCATGGTTTATCCAACCAAAAACAGTCTGTTGTTTACGTGTTGAGGAAAGGAACCGAGATTAGAAATTAAAAAGAAAAATTAAGTTCTTTTTTCCTTTTATTCACTATAGCATGAATGTTATTTAGTACTCTTTAACTGAGAAAATTGGCCTTTTTCAATACCAAATTCCAATTCATCAAAAACCCTCGCAATTATTCCATAATTTATGGTTTAAATACACTGTTTTAACACGTTCTGGTGTTAAACAAAGGGAAAGGTTGAGCAGCAGATTAATTCACAAAGTGTAATTTAAACAATAATGTCAAGAATTTAGCGACCCAAAACCTCACTTCTCAGTATTTGCATCTGGCCGAAATGGCAAAAACCCCCTTTTTTCAACAAAAATAAAAAATAAATCAATATGAATTTTTTTTAATCTAAATTGAATTTCTGAAGTCAGTTATGAAATTTTGCATGGACATGTTTGTACATGTATACAATAAATCCATATACGCAGTAAACGTAAAATGTTAATATTATCGCACATAGCGTCAAAAGTGATAAAATTTTGGACTTTATCACGCTATAGTTCTCTATGGACAACTTTTGTACACTAATGTAAAATTTTCTACAAACTTGGACCAGTTTGAAGCTTTGTAATTCCATTCTTTTGTAGGTGTATCATGACAGTGAGGAAGGTGTAAAATTTAAACAGTTTTACAAAGTTGAAGAGTACCCGTATGTTGCTATTATTGACCCCAGAACAGGTACTTCCTGATAATATAATTTTAAAACTGTATTTCAAGTATTACATTTTTTCAATATTTAAGTGGTTTTAGGTTGTATGTAAGGGCTTTTATATTTCAGGAGAAAATATGGTGACATGGAGCAAAGGTCTCGATTCTTTAATATTCTGTGATCTAGGTAAGTGAGATTACTTCCCTTATTGAAAAAAAAGATACTAAGTACAATGCTATTTGTTATGTAAGTTAGATCCGTAAAAATTGCGAAAATTGATAATCTTTCTAACTATTTATTACCTTCTTTGAAGTTACGCATTTTCTGGCGGAACATCCATATTCGGATGATTCATTTAGTTCATCACCACCACCTGCCAAAAGGATCAAACGAGTATGAGTTCTTTATATTAAGTTTAGTTAAAACTGGGAATTATTGTTATTTACATTTTGCAACATGGATAAAACTTGACGTGCAGTTATATACATTTTTGATGAATATCATGTTTTTAAATTTGTATTCTTTTACAGGAAGCCAGTGTAGTTGACTTGAGTGAAGATGACCAAATAGAGGCAGCCATTAAAGCCTCGCTTCAGGAACCCAGTAAGACCGTGACCTACATTTCTGATAGTGATGACGACAATGAAGATGATGACGACATTGAAACGTTCTCAGATACAGAGGACGATTCTCAGTCATCTCCTGTGAAGAACAATATAATATCTAAAACAGACACTCGGTGTGAAAAGGATAAAAACAATGATGAAGCTCCTTGTTCATCTAAGATGAAAACGTTAGGAAGTGAAAACGAATGTAACAATTGTGAAACAAACAATATGGAAAATGGTGTTACACACTCTAGTTCAATATTAAGTGATGATAGTTATAAAAACTACCTCGGAAAGGAAACAGGTATTTGTATTGGTATATATTTCGGTATTAGATCACAAAGTCTCTTCTATTACCTCCATTTGACCTCCATTGAATAAATATTATAATTATATATGTATGGTTAAGATGAATTATGTATAAGTTTCCCTACCTTTATTTCAGATCCTCAGTACTCCATCATGATCAGATTTCCAGATGGCAAAAGGCAGCAACTGTCCATGTCTTCTAAATCAAAACTTATGGTAAGGTGTGAGAATGCAATTAAAACAATTTAGGCCAAAATTCTCAAAATTCTAGGATATATTGTGGCAGAGATGTTCTTCATGGTTCATACTCTGAAATTTTAAGAGTAAAAGAAGATGATGGAGTGATTTCATATTAAAATAACAATTAAAGATTCTTGCTTTTAAAAATAAATATATATTTTTTCAGAAAAATGAGAAACAACATTTTTAACCCTACTTTGTCTTATGCTCTTTTCAGGCACTTGTTAAGTTCGTAGCAGAACAAGGCTACTCTAATGAACGTTTTGAATTGCTCACAAACTTTCCCAGGAAGAAGCTGTCCTACATGGACTTTGATCTCACTATTCAGGAGGCTGGACTTAATCCTCAGGAATCTGTTTTTGTTCAGGCCAGGTGAAAACAAAATGGATGCAACAATTCAGGAAAAATAATTCAGGAAAAAATGACCGAGAAAGGTCTTTGTGGAGTAATGTTTAATACAGAGAAAGGTAATTCATTTCTGATATTCAGGGAATTCTTAGTCACTCCTGATTGGATTATAAGTAGTTTCATCTGAGGAAATTGATTTAAATGTGAAAATTGCTGTCATGGAGAAAAGTCGATTTCTCTAAAAAGTATCCACATTTGCAACTTGAAGTCACAATTAAGTGACTGCGTTGTTTCCAATTGTAACCATTTACCAAACCGTCGAGAATTAATGAATGTAACTACGATCGTAAGTGATGGTGTGTATGTGTACATGTAATATAAGTAAAACACTGAAGACTGATGGAGAGAAATATTCCAAGTTTTGCTCAACCAAACACTACAACCTCATGATGTAACAGTTTTTGAAGATCTAACATGATGTATCATATCAAGTCTACTAATTTTTCAATTTTTGCAATACTTGCATATGATACAGATATCTCCGAGTTTGCTGTCGAAGTGCTTCAGAAAAAGAAACACATCAGAATCTCAGGCAAAACTGGACTGCTGGCGGAACGGTCCAATCCAGATCGCACAATAATAATATTTTATATTTAATATTTATTGTTTTTAACAAAAAATATATTTGATAAATGTTTTTATCGTGTATAGATAGTTTTCTGTCGAAAACTTGACTACTGTATTAATAATAAAAATATTGGAGTGTATTACTATACAATCTGATGCTTTATCTTTCCGAAGATTCTTCAACTTATAAAGAAGATTTTTGGTTACAATTAAAATATTTTTCAGCCATTCCTTTCATTAATATCATAGAGGTATTAATTTGAGTAATGGTATTGCCATGATATGAAGACTATTATTAAGGAGGCTAAGGGTCAACAAATTATTTTTTTTTAATTAACCACCAGATATAACTGAAATTTTGGGATATGATATCTTAAGCTGTCAACTATCATTTGGCAAAGAAAAATTTCACAAATTTTAGTTTTAAAATTTGATCATTTTATTATATCTTTATAAGGAGCTCTTCTTTTAAAGGAAATCAAAATAGTCTAAAATGGCCACAACCACCCAGCCCCTTTAAAAGTGAAATCGCAAATTTTCTTGGGGGTTTATTCATTTTCAAAATTTCATATGCATACTTCTTAAACATTTTCCAACCACGAAACCAAGTCCCTACAAAGCAATATATTTCCCCCAACCTTCAAAATTTGACCCTACGAAAATACGTGAATTTACAGAATATAATGGAACGTATTTTATTTTTTAAGGAAACAAAACTTTTCAAGGGTCATAAGGTACTGTAAATTAAATTGGATAACTTTATGGTTTCGCTTGGTCAGGAGATTGACCCTAATAAAGCTCGAGATTGGAATGCTCTAGGAAATGACATAAGCAATGCAAATTAACGTTGATGACATATATATTTGGATTAGCCTGGATGCGCAATGTTTAATGCTTAATTGAGTACAATGTACATAATTGAGAGTACTATATCTTATTAAAAGTCAACTTGTGGTTTGGTTATATAAAAAAAGGTGATGTCCTTTTATTTGGCATCTTAAGTATTTGAAACATTTCCTCCAATATTGATGTGTTAAAGGATCTGGGTTAATATTACAATTTAATGACCCAGAACTTTCAAATAGGTCACACTAATTACCGTAAATCTGGAAATTTTTGCTGTAGGTAAATTTTTAGCAAATTTGCGAGTTCATTGCATTCGCAAAAATATTTTTCGTAAAAATATTTCAACAAAAAGGAAATGTAAACAAAGCAGTGGTCATTCGCAAAATTTTGAAGCGTAAAAATTAATCAACAACATTTTGACCCAGATTCGCAAAATAAAATCGACGCAAAAATTTCCAGATTTACGGTATGTCATAATATTTGACAGCGAATCTCATATAAATCGACTGAGACATTTTCGCTTAATAATCACATTTTAATTGAGTCTGTACATTTTCTATCCAATTGATCTGAAGGAACATTATTTTGAAATGACATAGAAAAGATGTAGTGTATTGGTTTTGCACGTTCTTTTCTCATTACTTGAAAGTATAGTTATGAGATATCGGGGCAATATAGGGTGAGAATATGCTTTTCTCATACTAATTCTCTTCAGTGAAGTTACCTGATTGTTGATTTGTGTCATCAGTTTAACGGGTGACTTGTTCAGTTAACTCCATGGTGATATACCACTGTGAACTGACAGGTGATGTCATTCTGTGGGTGATATGCCATTTAGTGAACTAGATGATATGCCATTCAATAAACTGATAGGTGATATGCCATTCAGCGAAATGATAATTCACTAAATGGCAGAGCTCCGCCATTCTATTACATTTTTGGACCTTGCAGGAAAGATTTTGTGACTGAAGTAAGCTTTTTTTTATCTTGTGAAACGTTTTTCCCCTGCCAATGCTTAAATTTACAAAAAAGTTTCCATTTTCACAAAACCTCCATTCCTTGTATTGTTTTGGGGTTTTGGATGAAAAAGTGAAGCTTAAACTGGACTGTTACAGGAATAAGCACTTCGAAATTTTTCCTGATGGAGAAAATTCAAATCAAAAGGAAGTGAAAATGTTTTATTGAAATACATAATTATGTTTCATGGAAGAAGTTGAACACAAACATATGAAATAACGCTACATAACTAATATTTAAAATGAAAATTTCATATAATTACTATAATAAATAATATTGGGTAGCATTAACAAGGAGATTCAACAGTGATCATATATCAACGAATCCTCGCACAATTACTTTCTACACTGTATCTCTTGCTTATCTTTTGCTTTATAACAAAATACATGAAAGTCAAATTTTAAAGAAAAATATATGATAATGCAAAATCGGCAGTTTCACATAGCTTTATGAAAAACATGGCAATATGTTTTGCATAGATTATGTATTATGAAAAAATTATCTATCAAATATATTTTTGTATATATTTCACAATCCAACACTCATTTGCTAATCTGGTGATTAAAGTTTTTGAAGCAAATCATTGATTATTAAGGGCTAAAACAGTGACAAAAGATATTCAAAGTAAAAATGTCAATCAATAGCCTACAATGGAAAATTTATAGTTCATAATTTTAATTAACATATCTTAAAATTTCAATAGTTTCATATATTGGTATTTGAATGGAAGCCTTTTTTACACAGTGAAACATGAGACGAGTAAATGGCGATATGACACATTATTTTCTCAAATATTGCATGCATACGATACATGACATACGATTTGCTCAAAAACAAAGTAAAACTACAAAACAACTCACAGTTATATGAAATATATTTAAACCTGGACAAGTACATTTAACGTAGCTTGTAGACTGTTTTTCTGTATTATGCAAAAAATCAGAATGGTGTATTAATTTCAACAAGTTCTACTAGATTGAAAAAAAAAGTTAAGAGAAGTTTTTCCAATGAAATTTTACTGTTCAAAATTAAACAAATAAAGCTAATACTTATATACTTCGTGAAATGATTGTCAAATACTGGAAGATGAACATCAGCCTTATATACTAGATGTTAAACGTGCTATACTACTGAGTACTAATCTTCTTTCCCCAAAATAAGTTTTTTCTTCAAAAGATTCGGCAATATTGTGTTAAAGATACAAACATACATACATTTTCTAAAGTATGTTAATAACAATGCTTAAAAATCAGTCATAAAATTTTATTTTTCGAAATGTTTTACTTCATTTTATTTTATTTAATGTATTCATGATGAGTGCACAGCAGTTACCGGAGGAAAACCCCCGAGCGGATACAGCAAAGACCGACATGATAACTGGTTCAAAATTATTAGTACATATGCACTTGGATCTGACTCCATAGTAAGTCATGACTGGATCGCTCAAGCGTATCAGTTTAGCAGTCTTCAATACTGTACTGAACATTATTTGCTGGGAGCAAAGTACCCTGATAAAGGTTCATCCAATTTCACTGACATTCAAAGCTTTGTGAGGTCATCAAATTCTTTTCTTAGTTCATACTCATCACTATGGCGTTTTCCGTTTCCCAATCCTGGGCTGCGATGTCCCAGTTTTCCCTCAGACTTCCCGTGTTTCCAGTGGAAGCCATTCTCATGTTTCCCTCCATTCTTTGTAACATTCAGGTTCTCGTTGCTGTTGTGGATTGTGGTTCGTCCAGTATGAACCGTGCTGTCTGCCATGTTTCCTCGAGATTCGTTACCTCCCTTGGAACACGTATCGTGCTGCGATACGATTGGACCTCGCCTTCTCTTGAATGTTCCGGTTTTGATCAGAAGCACCCATGCAGATCGGGCTTCTGTATTTAGAAGGCACCGGAACACAAAAATAAGGAATCCCTGTAAGGAGTTCAGTATTGTAAATAAATAGTTGAACACTATCTTGGACTCATTTATTGCTACTGGACCGAACACCCACGTGACTCCCAGCAACACCATAACAGTAAAGGCACCGCGCACCTGCGCAGGTGACACTTTTTCTTTTTCATTCTTTCCGATACTTCCTCTGAACCTCGGTTTCATAATGACCCTAGCAACAAGCGTGAATACGACTGTATTGATAACAAGGATGACACAGGCTGGGCCCAACAGAGCAGCGTAAAAGGCGATGGTGTTGGCTTGCGAAATGAAGCAGCTACAAAAATTGAGAAAGTTTTAACTGAGACACTTAAAGTAAGGCATTTGATCTGATTATTCAAAAACTTTGAAACTGGTTATATTGCAAGGCTTTGATACGAGGACAACTTACAAGTTGGTCTTGGTCTGGTAATTGTCAAGTTTATTAATTCCCATTGTAATACCAACAACAACCAATGGAAGACCTATTAATAAAGGGGAAAAAAATCTCAGAAATGGTAAAAGGACATATTTTATTGAAAACTTTTTTGAGTACGAGGCTGTGAAAGGGTTGCTATTTACCCCAAGCGACAAGACATCTTTTAAGGATGAAATAAGAGGAATAGGTGGTGAAGACTTTAATAAGAGCTTGGTACATGTTGACAGCCTCTGTGCACATCCACATCAGTGACGTCAACAGGAAGTAATGAAGCAAGATGGCGGCTATGGTACAGAGAACCATACCATCTGATCTGGTTGTCTCCGCCATTAGAATAAAGGTTGCATTCATTAGAAGCATAGAGACGCACATGTTGAGAAGGATCTTCCCCGATCTCTCCCTGTTCAGTGATCTGAAATGTTATCATGATAAAGGTGTTGAGGCATAATATATGGTATGTTCTTGTGTGCAGCAGAACAAATCTTTATATAAGACACTTTCAATATAAAGTTTTTAGGTGGTTCGAAATAAGATTATCTGATCTGAAAGGGTTCACTGAAATTTATGATTAGCTGCATAATATACGAGATAACTAAATTAAATTTGATTCTAGAAGACATATATTGGCAAAACACCTCGTGGTGAAGCCTCCTCATGTATTTTAATGAGCTAAACATATACTAGTATCTGAATTCCTAGACTTAGATATATATTCTTCAAATGAATACATTTTTTAAGGCTTATGGGCATAAAAACCAAGATAAAATAAAAATTTTTGATGTTCAAGTTTTTCTCTTGTTAATTGTAAAATTAAAATTATTTAAGAATCTATGTTTTATCTGTCCAATCACAATCTAGGAAAAATAAGAAATCCATCATTCTGATTTTACAAATAAGCTGTTTACACGGTTATCGCCTGGTTAATTATCAATTTATCATATTGTCAAGTATTGCGTTCTGATTTAAGTTTATTGTGATCTACAGCGTAGATATTGTGATTGATTCTCTCTTATAAATAGATAGGGGTGTTTTTACTTTGTTTACTGAACAAGTGAAGTGTGAAACACACAAAAAGCGCTGGCCAGGGAAGATGGATAGGGTGTCTGAAACTTCTTAGAACAGGATCAAGCAGACTTAGAAGGAAGTAATCATTTTCATTGAAAATAAGATCCAACAAAACCAGATCTAGACTAAATCATGGCCTTTAACCCCAAGGCTTTGATCCCCTTTTGTACATCAGCATATTGGGGAAAACATAATGAGGTAATTTATAATGTTCATTGATATATCATATTAATTATAACAGTTTCTCCTAGTGAAATCTTATTTTCGTCCTACCGGTTATACTAATAATTGAACTTGGCTGCAAACGAGATTCACGTGATTAGGAAGAATTTTATTTTAGTTTTTCAGAAGATTGATTGTGAAGGAAAGTGTATGAAGGAAACAACATCAGAGATCTAGCTCATACCTGAACATGGAGTAGGTTACGATAGTGAAGGCCAGGCCAAAGATGGACACAGCACAGCCTATGTAGGAGATGTATGTCAAAGCCTTCTCATGGGAGTCAGACAACATGCTGGTGGGAGTAGGGTCCTGTGATGGGAGAAGAAAATGCAGTTAAAACAGAATACAAAATGTAATTTTCATCATGACATATAATTTATACGAAATATTAGAAAAAGAAATTTTGATTTCATTACCAGCATGACAGCAAAACTAGTGAGATGAGTTGTGTGGCAATGAGTTTCATTTCCTGTAGTGGAGACTGTTGTGACGCCGTATGTTGACCACCCTAAGAGGAAATTGGTATTTTGATTAATTAATATGTACCTATATTTAATTTTTTATTTGTAATAAACATTCAATTAAGATTTTCACTTCTCAATAAATCAATAAAATTTTATATCTTTGGTATTAAACGTGAACTTTAAATAAAGAAAACTTACTGTTTTGTTCCCAATAAACGCAGGTATGATTTGCATCAGGCTACAAAATAGGGGGAAATGAAATATAACGTTTAATTTTTGTTTGATATCCAGGTTACTTTTTATGGATGAGCCACAGAGAGGCACCAGAGGACTTCATTTAAAACATAGTTACCTCAATGTTTGGGATAGTATAGTGGATCGGGTTAGAGAGATTCTTAATCTTCACTCCTTGTACTGTCGCGGACAAGACTCTCTGCCTCAGAACTATTTCTTCTGGAGTAGGGGTTTCCGGAATGAAGAAAGCGGAGGTGCGGTAAGTAATGATTTGTAGCTTCATGCTGGCTTTAGCTGATGTTTTCATGACTTCTTTTGGTACATTCAGCACTACACCCGTCTGTCCAAAAAAATAATGATAGTTTATCGAGGCGTTTTGAAAAGAAAAAAATGAAATTGATATATACAAGTACACAACTAAATTTTTGTCATGTCTGACAATATTAATATGCATATTATTTCTGTTTTACTTTAAATTTTATGTGTTATTTAATCTGTGATATATATTATATTTTTTCTCGAAAATTTTGAAATTTGTATCTTGATTTTCAATTCATGGTGCCCTGAAAATCACTTTGCAAGAAGCAAATATGAACAATGTACAAAACTTCCCTCTTCAAAAATAAAATTGTCTTTGGCATCAAACCAAAAACCGAACCATATTAAATATCATTCAGTTCTTTATAATGAAATAATTCCCTCTCATTTCTTGGACAGTACATGAAAAAGAATAAAATACATTTTCAACTTAAAATATGTAGGCTTACATCCTCTGTTTTGTTATCAGTCAGTGTTGGTTTGTAGATGAAATCCTGGTCCCCTTTGTCAGCGATGTTGACAACCAGTAAGTTAATGTTGTCTGTAGCAATAGAGGAAGTGTTGTCTGTGTTCACGGCGTCTGCGTACTCCGTCAACAATTCAACCAATCTGAAAATAGGAAATATAACATTTAAAATTTAGATTGGAATTGCAACGATTTAAAGAGCGATATTTCAATTTTACGTATGAAGCTTCATACGAAAATTATATATTTTTTAAAAAACGTTTTAATTTTATATGAAAAACCTACCAGTAACAGTTGTTTTTTTTTTCATTAAAAACATGATCATACAATTATTAAAATTAGTTTAAGACATCTGTATACAGTGCACAATAAGTTTTGATTGATTTTTGTCAGTTAGAGTGATCTGTCCTTTGATCTACAGCTGTAAATTGAATTTTTAAAAATGTATGATTCAATTTGAAATTACATGTTATTCAAGCATTCGTAACATTTTATTTGGCCTTGTATGAATGGATTGAACACTTTTTTTGCAAATACTATTCCCAGTAAGTAATTGGTAACAGTAATTCCAGTTCACTGCACATTTCATTAAATATTTTCCCCTGGGGTATATGGTCATAGACGTTACCTTAATATGAATGAAATATAAACTTTACATGATATATTTTTCCTAGAGTCCAATTTTGTTCGGTATGAAGAGGTTTCTTAAAGGCATTTTAAACAAAGCCGAAACACCAAAGGATTTACAAGAAAGCTTGTAAGAATCAAGATAAACAATTCACCAATATACACGTTCTAAATGTTCTCAAACGGTTTATAAATAAACACTCATGCAATAAACAATTTATTACTAGAAAGAATTTGAAGAGCCAGTAATTTCAAAAACGACTACAAAAGTGTTGTTTCTGCTTATTCTTTCAATATATCTATTGCAGGTGGGCGGATGTGCCAGTGTGTTTTAATATACATTGCCTCCAATCTGTACTTTTATGAAACGCAGCTTTAAGAGTTTATACAGTTGTTGGATAAATTACATAAGAATGGAAACCTCAAATAGGTACAGTAAGTGCAGTCACTGACATTATTCTCACAAAAAAGTTCCTTGGGAAAAAAGAATTTAGAACTAATATGAACGCAAAATACGACACTATAAGGGTAAATTAGATTCATTTTTGTTCCAGAATTTGAAATTTATGCGAGATTTACAAGTAAAATTTTACTCACTCAATCAATGATCTCATATATCATGCTAGGGTATCAAAATGAGCCCTTTTTAGAAAATTCGAAACACATTTGCGTATGGCATTGCAATGTCCATGACATAATCTTTTACCTAATTCATAACATTAGTTATATTGGGATTTTTTAGAGTTGAAAAGTTTGAATAATAACAATTAACACGATGACCTTTGTGCACTTGCTTATACGATTTTTTTCTTGCGTTTTCTAAATGGCTTTAAATCACGTCTATATATAAGGGGATAACATGGTGTCCTCTTCGACTCGTCAACTTTGACAAATGACCAAAAAGGGACTCAATTGCCTTGTTCAGTTCTAGTGCGTTTTTTATTTCGTAACCATTGTTAGACATTGTATCGTTAGTTAATTTGTTTAAAGTGAAAAACTTCATTAATTAATTTTCGATCGAAAAAAAAAATTATCAAAGAATACAACCAATCAAAGTTAGATTTATTAGCCCTCTTCGTGTAATGCTTTTATATATTTAAATTAATATATTAAGTAAGTATGATCAATAAAAATGCCCCAACATCCTTCACACTTCACTTTATCAATGAGAAAGTTTTAAAGTGCATGGGTAAGATTCAAAAGAGAGATAAAAAAGGGAGAGTATATGTATCTATAGCTGACCGTTTACTGGAGTGATTTTTGTGGTCGCTCTCTATCAGTACTGATTCTCTCGCCTCCAGGATGTTACTGATCACTGTGGTCATCTCTTTTGCAATCTGAAAAAATAAACAATTTAGAAAAACGATCAGATTTATCAGCAAATTTTATAAAAATGACTGTGGATAATAATTTTATTGAACTTATTTTTTATTGGTTATAATGATCTTCTTCACACTTACACCTTCATTTTCATTGGCAAACATGGCAAGATTTTCAAGTTCATTGGTGACAGAGGCCACCTTTTCTGATGTAAGTGATTTGCCGTCCTTTGTGAAAGAAATGAGGTCATGGAGTTTGACATCAGCTTCCGCGGGAGAAAGCTAAAAGATGAAAAATTAAAAAATACAGTTCAATTATTTAAAAATATAAAATGGGTATTAAATTTATGTAACGGATTTATCCCCTTTTTACACAGTTTATCCCTATGTTTGAGGTATAATTTATTAAATGCTATTTCAACATAGTTATTTTTGGGGCCATATTATGAAGCAATACACTTTTGTAATAGATTAACAGCTAAGGATTGAATTAGAGCATGTAGATTAAGGGAAAAAAACATGTGGAAGTACGCAATAAATTCCAAACTGGATTTTTCTTTCTTTTTGAGTGACAGTGTAATGAATTCGTTGACATAATTAGAATGCATCATTTGAAATTATCTCCCTTTTAACAGAAACCATAATGACTTTGATTTCTTGCTAAAGCTGTAATATATCAGTTATCCCTGGCTTAATTTCAAACTTCAAAGTAACTATCTGTAATCACGTGCAGTAGTTTTAAATATATAACAATTTAGCACACCATTTACCTTAATAATGTGTAAACATGTATATTAACAATTTTTGCATTCTTTTTTTGCCTGAACTTCAAATACTCTTGTTCGAATTCGGAAGTTACAAAATTTAAAATCAAGTCGTTGTTCCACTTGTATAATTTGATATTTTACGATAATATTAAATTTTTATTCCCATCATGAAATTTTACCTTCCTCATTTCGAATAGGTATATAATCGAGTTCAGCTTTGTTTCAAGAATGCTTTCATATTATATCACATCCCTTTCTTTTGATTACTTCTGTATTTAACAATGATATAATAATGTTTAATATATTAATAAATGTTACTTAATTTAATCAATTTACTTTAATTTTCCATTATTTTGTAATCTGATACATACTTCAAAAGAGTTAGTATACCTTAACACAATCATTCGTGTTGGGAGGGAGCCACCTGTATCTTCCTCTAGAATCAGCCTCACACTTCCGGGTGGCGAAACCATTAGGAGAGTTATTACGTGTACCGTGTGGACACTGAAGATATACTTCCACTCCGGCCAGTGTCCGCGGCCAGTGATGACGACCAGTACGGTCTGAGGCAGTGTCCTGTTTGGGGCAGAATTCTGTTGAAAAAAAGATGGTATATATACTTTTTACTATCCTTGTACTATACATTTTCTTTATTTTTTGTATTGTGTAAAATGGTTTAAATCACGTACCTGGACTTTGTCAATAAGGAGACCAATTTATTAGCATATAATGGATAAACTTGAACACACTCACACACAATTTGTTTACCGTACATTGTTGTTTCATATAAGTTTGCATTAATGAAGAAATCAATGAATTCCCGGTGTTTGATTTATCATCCTGTGCTTTTTTTGGGATTTTTTTAACATTTAAATACTAATACTGTTTTCATTCGAACACTGCTTAGTGATAATTAAATAATCGATGATAAAAATCAAAAGCAAAGTCATATTCTTTATGAAGAATATCTTTTACTTTTTGTACATCTGTATAATAAAATTATCTATAAAAAGGATCTGAAATTTTTCATGAATCCATCTAAAAAATATCCATAATTTTAAAGTAAATTAAAATGGTTAGAATCTTATCTAAATAGTAATGTTGTCCTCTCCGGCTTATTTAGAGTGGACAGGGTGAAAGTCCCGATAAGACAAGTTTGACTGTACATAATTACCATTAACACAAGTCCGACGTTTGGTTCCATCCAGACAAAAACACACGTGGTCAGAACCATGCTCCTGACAAACACCTTGACGCCCACAGGGTTCGCCCTCGCACGCCCGGGCTACCTGGTCACAGTGAATACCTGTAGGAGAAAGATGGACTTCTATACAATAAAATTATTTCTATCATTAAATTGGCAAATACCCAACGCCTATAGGACCATAGATTTTTAATGTATTAATATATCCAAAATATCCAAGGCTTCTAAGACCATATATGTTGAATGTGTTAATTAATCCAAAATTCTGTAACGAACATGAATTCAAAAAGAAAAATGTTTTATGGAATTTTTGAAATAATGTGTATATCTTTTAAAATTTGCATTTATAAACATTTCAATTGAACAACACCAAACGTTTTTGAAATTTTTGAAAGTTTATAATTTGGGAACACTCAAACGCTTTTCATCAGTAAATACAGGCCAGTAGTACTTTGAACATTTCATACTCCATGTAGGAAATGTTTATAAGACAGTTCCAAGCGCGAAATTAGACGACCTTCATGACTTAAAGGTCAGTGCTTGATGTTTGTATGGCTTGCTGAAATGTGGTATCTGAATTACCTGTTTATAAAAATTTCAATGAACATGTGAACATGTACTCCTTCTGATGTCAAGAGAAATAAATCAAGTTTTGCTTAAGCAAAATGTGCCCTAATTTCATGAAAGTGTGGTTATAGTATATTCAATTGTTAAAAGAAAAAAAGTATGAGCAATTTTAAAAAGTAAATATTTCCTGATAAACATTTGCTTTGATGTACAGATAACTACTATAAGGAAATTTTGGAAAACCTCTATTACAATTTATTTTTCTTGGCATATTGAAAGGTAGCCCCAAGCCTGTTGAAAAGCAAGGAACGTTTAACAATATTTATTAATTTTGTCAGATTTAGACAGATATAGATGCACAATTTGTAAAATGTCATTGCCTAATCTGAATTCTCGTTTACAATCTTCAGATTTTATCTTTGCCTAAAAAGACTACTGTCTTCATGAAAATACAGAGTGACTCTGCATTAAGTGCATATGGTAAATGTTACAGTTTATTTCGCCCAAAGTCATACAATGTAACAAATAAAGCATGCAAAAAAGTGGTATATTTAACGATGTTCGATGTATTTTACTATTTTTTTTCTTTTTGACTTTCATCTTCGACTACAAAGAGTAATCAGTGCTAGTGGCTTAAAGATAAACATTTTGATAAATTGTTTAGATTTAAATTGTTTAAATATTAAAATAAGCATCAGAATGACAATTTTCAAGAGCCTTTTGGAAGCTTCAGGCAAGTATATCTCCGTACAACACTTCACCCCTCAAGCAAGAGTGTGTTATCTGGCTCTTTCGGTGCATTCTTCATACAATGTGCACTTTTCAATGTTAATTAATTTTACTTCCGGCAATAAAATTGAGGAACGAACCATAAAATTAGTTTTCATATGACATAAGATTCTTTATTTACGTCCAAATACAGATTTCTGATGTTATTTTTCCTCCAAACTTTTATTTTAAACCAAGTGACATAAACAAAAGAAGCAAAGTTTTTAAAGAACATTATTTAATATTTGTAAAATTGACATTTGTTTCAAAATTGATATTTTTTGTTAAATGCATGCATTGACACTATGTCACGTTTACATGTTTCTTAAATTTTCTCTTTTGTCAGAGTACAAAGCTTTTAAATACACTAGATATTGAACCTTAGTTCAGAATATGAATGAAAAGTCAATTAAAAATGAGAACATGATAGCTTTATTCTTTATCTCTCAGATAAGAACTCACCAATTAACAATGCATGAAGCCTCACGAACGTACTTTAGTATCAGAAAATATGTCGGTGAGAGGGTATGGAATTTGTGAAAGCAAGGTAGTAGTAACTCGATCATGGGCTTAATAAGCTTAAGAAATTCGAATTTTTAATGTAAAATGAAAGAAAGTTGACCCTTAAAATAAATTAATATTATCTTAAGAATTGTTGTATTGTTTAAAAATTTGAAAATCTAGCTGTTTTTGGCAAGTTATTTTTATTTTTGACCAATAAAACACTTTCACATAAAAGAAAAATAAGTGAATAAGAAGTGTTTTAAATTTGACTGTCAGGAAGAAAATATAATCAAGTAATTTTTTTAAAAGGTAAGGACACTTAAATCTTACCTTACTTTTTTAAAATTAGTGTTTAAAAAAATATTAAATGATCAAGTTTATACGGGTTTCTGTCTGTACATCAACTTCATTTTTACTCAAAGTATTATTCATTATATCGAATAAACAAGAAATAATTCAAAAGTTTTTACATTTTTATGTTTTTCAGTAGGTAAACAAAAACTGGGTTGAGCTGCTCAAACCTATGCATTAAGCAATGACTATGAGCCGGAAGGGTAAAGTTGATATTTAACAAAACATTAAGATTTAACACAAGAGAGCTTTATTTTGCTTTGCTCTAAGGTAACTTCAATCTTGGAGAAAGGCATATGTTTTTAAATGTAGAGAGTGATTAATTTAAATCAATCATAGACTAGAGTGATTAATTTAAATCAATCATAGACTAGAATTTAAGTCACCACCTGAGACAAGCCTTAATATTATCAACGTGCATGCCTTTGAGGTAAAAGTCGTGTTATCCAGAACTTTCTTCATTTCTAAACGTCAACTTGAACAGACCAGAAGAAATAGTAAAATGGGGAAAAGAAACCCAAGTGCCTTTCTCTCATAAAATTTGCTTAATGCATAGGTTTAAGCAGCTCAACCCAGTTTTTGTTTACCTATTGAAAAACATAAAAAAAAGTAAACACTCTTGAAATTATTTCTTGTTTATTTGATATAAAGAGAAATACTTATAGTGAAATGAAGTTGATCTACAGATAGAAACCAGTATAAACTTCATCATTTAATATTTTTTAAACATTAATTTTAAAAAAGTAAGGTAAGAAACCTCAGTTAAATTTCCTCATTTACAACATTGTACATGTATATATCTACCTCCTCACTGATCACAATCGATACATAAAATAAGATTAACCTGCCACTTCGACCTAATAATTATCAATGAAAATATCTTAATATCCAAAGAGTGTTATAACATGTGGTCAAATCTCTCGATCAGCTTTTAACTTCCTCCTAACAGATGCTGATTTCGAGCGATTTGGATGTTGATTAATAAGTATGTCTGACTGAGGAAAAGATATTTCTTCTCCAATCATTTAATTTACTGATTAACATATAACAAGTCTAGCACAGTTTATCTGTCTGTGTTGATAAGGTTGAGATATAGGAAATCATATTTAGTCTTAATATACTTTCTTTCACCCTTTCCGATATCCGTGTCAAATTATCATCGATATCTATCTCCAGAACCTGTAAACTTCCGACAAATAAGCCAATTATATGAATAATTGCTTCCTATTAAAGGAGCCATGCCTGAAGACAAAATACATCTTCCCAGTTACGGACTGAGGTGTAATTTATTGTACATTTTTGCTATCATGTGATGATGATTATAATCATGCTACTAAAGGCAATATAGCTCATTCATTCAGGTGATGAAATCTGCTTTTCATACTTTGAACACTGTGCTCCTGCCTTATATTATTTTGCTTTGAACATTAATAATGCTGTTTTATATAACTTGGATAATAGTAAATACCTTAGTTCCCTATATAGTAAACAAAATATAAAGCTCGGTGTTTTATATAGTCGTTAAATGTGTAGCTCATTTTTAACTATGTACACTGTTGCTCTCTCTGTTCACAATGAACCATTTTAGCTCTTGCTTTTATAATCAACTTTTAGCTCTATTTTTTTTATATAACTAACATTGTTGTTCTTTATTAAATATGGAACGTCGAAGCTCCCTGTTTTACAATATAGAGCGCTGAGTTCTATCATGTTTTATTTATAATTTAACGTTGAAACTCACCGTTTTTCCTATTCAACGTTATAGCTCTCTGTTACAAATCTAACGTATAGCCCTGTTTTACGTAGAAATTTTTTTCTATAATGAATGTTATACATGTAGCGCTTGTTGTTTTATTGTTGCTATCTTAATCATGCAATGTACTCTATACTTCTCCATTTTATAAATTGAAAATCAAACCTCTCAGTTTAATGTAATAATCATTGTAATTTGTTTTATGTTATATACATTCTTCTATTTCATGAACATTGTAGCTTTCTATGTCATATACTGAACAACTGAGACTTCAATTTGTGAAACGATATCTCTTATTATGAACTTACCATTGTAACACATTTTTTCTTTGAACTGAACATATTTTAAAATGCATCTTTCTTTGCACACTACAGGTTTCTGCTTTGTTATTTGAACATGCATTGCTTTGAACTTACTTTCAGCAGTTTTATTTTGTGTCTTCCTTTGTACCTTTGTGTATGAGTCTGTGTCACTGGAATACCTTCTAAAAATTACCCCTGTGTTCATTTAAATTTTTTTCACAAATTTCATGAAAGAAGATTAAGATAAATTACTGTCTACATCATGGGAAGAAAACATCAATTGTTTGCTTAAAAATATAAACAGTATGCAACTATGCACTGGTGTCATTAATAATTTGATTTGACACCCTTTCCTCTTATCTTTGAAAGGGCGTCATTCATTTATGTTAAAGTGTCTAGAGTCTGACGAATTCTTTTATGTATTTGCTCAACAGTAACATGTAAAAATGTTAATAAACCGAATTCCATGTCCCTACTACTTTTAAACTTTTCTGGCTATGATTCACGTAAAGTTGACCATGTTTCATAATTAACAATAAAAAATATATGTCATATTAAAAGCATTCACCCATTGATATCAACAACACATTTATCAGCATATGGTGATAGAGATTGTACAGAGATTGTACATTAGTCATAGTAACAATAAGAAACTTTTCAAAACCCTGAAAACTGACCGCAGCTCTTTTACAGAAAGACACGTTTCCTAACAATGTTTCAGCTCTGTACGACTACTAAATAAATCGTACAACAATACAGGAAATGATTACGAGCCGAGAGGAACCTTGTTTTGGACAGCTAATTCCTAGTTGACTTGACATTTATTGTCCTTACAATGTGTTGTGGTCAACATAAAATACAAGTCCCAATGAAATACCAGATCCCAAAGTAAGAGAGGCTATATCCCAGTGTTGTTATTGCACTGTTGTCGCGGTTTAAAGAGGTTTAAGTAAGTCATTGAGATACTTTTTGCATAATAACTAATAAGGTATTCTTACATAAATAATTATGTCATTATCTTTAGTTCTCATACTCATTTATAAGGTCAGTAATAAATTTAATATTACATATAACTGACTTCTGTTGTGGGACACTTTTTTAAGAGTGCATGAAATCCATTTTTCTCATTGTGCACTGAAGTTATACATGATATATTTACATAAAAGTTCTCATTATGATCATAATCTTAAGATATCTATTTAAAGAAAAAGAAATAATAGGCCTATCCAAAAGTAATAAAGACAGAAGAAAAAACGAAATACATGTATATGTAAGTCGACAATAGTCGTTCAGGGATTAAGATGCAAAAGATAAATTGAAAACTTAATCAGTTACGACAAGGAACATGAATCTTATTTTAGTTGGGGGATACTTGGTATACTTTACATAGATCATACCTGTAAATCCGTCAGGACACCTACAATTGTACCAGTTGGTGACGTTAGCTGAGCTACCGTTAATCTTCACCTGACGAACGTCAACATCCAGTAAATCACAGTTGGCGCCATTTCTACACAACTTTCCAGCGGTACAAAATCGGTATTTGGTACATCGTTCGCCGTAAAAGTCGGGTCTGCAGTCGCAGTGAAAAGAATAATTTTGTGGATGACATGACCCGTGGTTTTGACAGGGATTGTCAAGACATACGTCTTTGTATTGGCACTGATTTCCAGTCCAGCCGCTGTGGCAATGACAGACGTAGCCATTGTTGGTGAGATTTTGACAAATTCCGGAATTCTGACATGGACTGGAGTCACAGGGATTAAATCTGTCACACAGAGTACCAAAGAAGCCATCTTTACACGTGCATTCGATGGCGCCGTTAGTGGAGATGTTCTTACACGTGGCGTTATTTTGACACAGATTAAGCTTGCATCCATCTGTGTGCTCACAAATGGAACCATATTTCTCAGTGACACAATCACATGAGAACGTAGAATTACCCTCCTTCTGACAGGTTCCGTCATACAAACATGGGTTGGACGAACAAGGGTCTGCCTCATCACAAAGTTTTCCACTGAAGCCCGTTTCACACAAACACTCAAAACTTCCATTTGAAAGCGATTTACAAGTTCCGCCATTATTGCAGGGACTAATCTGACAATCGTCAAAATGCTGACAGAGTTCCCCGTAATAACTGATCGAACACGAGCAATACGCTGTTGTTTCATTTCTCACACAGGTTGAATTGTTCTCACAAAGATTTTGTTGACAGGCATCTTTCTCTGAGCAGTTTACGCCTGTGAAGCCCTCATTACACAAACATTTATAAGTGCCATCAGAAAAAATACTACAAGCCCCATTTTCACAAGGGTCGTTGGATTTGCAGATGTTAAGAATATTGCACGTTGTGCCCATATACTCATCCTGGCAACTGCAGGAAAACTTTCCGGCAGCGGAAGAGCATATTCCGCCATTTACACAAGGATTGGGCGAGCAAAGAACTTCCGTTTCACATAAACTTCCGGTAAAGTGTTCTGAACATTGACAATGAAAACTTCCATTCGGTTGTTTAAAACATGTTCCATTGTTCAAACACGGATTAGAAGCACACTTATCATGAAATTGACACAGGTTTCCATAATAATCAGAGGGACAATTACATCGAAAATTGTTACTGGATACAAATTCACATTTAGCGTTATTTAGGCACGGGTTAGTGTTGCATTTGTCTACTTCCGTGCAGTTACGCCCAGCCCAACCACCTGCACAGTCACATTTATATGAAAGATCGGATTCGGTCAAACAAACTCCATTGTTTTGACAAGGCTGAAATACACTGCAGTTGCTAAACTTTGGACAGTCTCCATATAACCCTGAAAACAGAAAAAGTATGATTAACAATAGCATGCATGACAGTTTTTTTTTTCATGGGTTGGACATTCATTTGTTGATGCTTATACCGACATCGCCATGATTAGTGATTTCGACGTATGTAGTATATTTGTGGAATACAGTGTTTCCTTCTTAAAATGTTTTTGAAATGAGAAAATTTGCGATTTATATTTACGATAAAACAAATTTTTTTGTGTCGTTTGTTGTCTTTGAACCGGAATCTTATAAATTAAACTTTGTATATATTAATTATCATCTACCATTAGTGAACCTACTAACATTTAGCAATGTACAAATGGTGTTAAAAATGGGCACGTTGGTAAAACATTGAAAAGACATAAATACTACGTTGGGAGTTATTACTGTAACAGTACAATAAACAAATGACAGAGACAATGCTACATGATATATACATGTAAGTAATGAAATATATCACCAACTTCCAACACAAAGTGTACCTAATAGACTTACCTGAAATTTCATCTGCAGTATAAATATTGAAAAAGATGCGTATAAAACAAGTACGGTAACTCATCACTATACTTATTAAATCGTTTACAGTGTGAACTACCTTAATTGATGGTTAATCTGTGATTTTTAAAAAAATACGTATTTTGCTTGTACATTACACATGTATAATATACTTTTAGGGAGATTTTATTAAACAAATTAAGGCCTCGTGACGCATGACCGGAAGTAAACGTCGATAATTCAGATTCGAATCGAACACTTCTTGTTTATCAATAAAGAATTTAATTATTGCCTAAGAAGAAACTTTATTTTGTTTTTCATCGTTTTCCATATTATACTCTATCATTATGTAAAACATATTTTGTTCATTGATTCATTAATTTCTCCTGACAGCAAGTTTTACCTTGCAATTGGAGTTATCAAACTCATAAGGTACAGATATATAGTCATTTAATTTATCTGTTAACATTGCTAATATGCCGTTTTCTTAGTAATGTCTTTTCGGTTATTCGTTGTCTCTGTTAATTACATTAACAGCTTTGCATATTCATTGACACGTGAAGATAATTATTCATGATGAATGAGAAATATAAAAGGAACACCTGGTCAACTCTATAATGACCAATGTCAATGAAAGGTCTAAGACACGCGTATATTTTGGTGTAACTACGTTGACCGAAATTAGAAGGTGTGACTTCTCTTGTTGCGTATTTTTAATGTGCCAATTGCAAGAAAATAGCAGAAATCGCAAAAATTTCAGAAGACGATATACCATCAGTACACTGTATATAACATACTTTAAGTTCATCACACTGTTAAATTTTGCCCTGGATAATGTGTAAATCGAGAAATAATTTAATTATCTTCCACGTGTTGTACAAGGAAGGAAATTGAATTGCGTCAATTTGTTGGCCGATTGATGGAAACGAGGTGATCTGTTTTCTGTCGCGAGATCGAATCGAAATCAGTTCCAGGTTGTAGGTAACGGGTTTTAACCCCCTCCATCAATAAGTTAATGTAAACTATTTAAAAGGCGTGATTGTTGTGCAACAAGTGTTACATTTTTTGTCCAATGCCGAAAATTTAACACTAACCATGTCATGTTTTAACGAATGAATTTTCAAACACACAGAAACATCATCTAAAATTTTCTTCTTAAAATAAAAACATCTGAACTGAAAGTTTCAACTTGCATAAAATTAATTGAGCATTCTATACAAGAATGATATTAAACAAAATACATAAATATAAAAGAATTTCAAGAATTTTAGTGACCTGTCATAACATAATAAGAACTACAAATAATACTAGATTTTCCTGGTTCGCGATCTGTAAAACCCTGTCTACCTTTTACTTGGGATATAGAGTGAAGACAAATGATCGGTGGCCACCTTAGCGTTTTAATGTCTCTTGAATAATCGTTATTGCCGTTTTATGAAATAACTTGTAATAAAAACACCGCTTTTCCATGTTTTTTCTGCTGTTCTGAAGAATGGTTGAAGTGCAACGGGCCAAAATGACTGCACTTTTAAGAGTGAGAAAAACACTGTACATATACTTGTATTTCTAGCTGAAATACCCTTTTGAACGATATATTGCACTTGAATGAATTTTTCATTTTTATAAGCACTTGTATAGAACGGACGAAGTACAATTAAAGTACAATCACAGATTTAACTTATTTTCTGCAGTCCAGTAGCACAATTTAAAACCTATTTTTAACTGAAGTTGCTGCTAATGAAATAAGCATAACATGTTTAAAAAATTATATTCAAAATTCATTAAAGATAACGTTTAGCTATTTCGGAAGCATAAATTAGGGTATTTTATCTCCTAATATCATGAACATGCGTTAAGATACCGCAAAGGTAATATCCTTATTTTTTTTTAGAGGATTCATCATTGAGAAAACATAAAATAAACAGTGATTCCTTTGAATACCTTGGTGACTATGTAAAGCCCTGTAGATACCTAGAGCTGGCGGAGTTACGTGCATAACGAGACCAAGTTAGGTGGGTGGGCTCAGGAATCGATTTTAAAGGTGTAAGAATCTGTTGAGGTGCAAATTCTGGATAAGAAATCCAGAGCAAGATTGTGAATTATTAGTTATGATCTAATTTTATCCCCGAAAGCTTAAAATTACGTTAAATTCTGAAGTCGATGCAGTTTCATTGAAACAAATACTATGTAATGTTATTGTTCTTTTCAAAATGTATTTCTATTTATTTTTTAAGAAGAAATTCCCTTTTGCTATATGTAATTCATAACCAATATTTTGCTCGAATTTGAAGTTATGGAATTCTTTTTTTTTAATTTTATTTTTAACAATTTAAACACTGAAGTTCAGCACGATCTGTTTGGTTGGATAAATATGAAAATTTCACTTCCGGTAAACGACGAAGACCGATATATGTAGTCTCTGTAATTCCGGAATGTTTACACAATTTTTCGTGTCAGTCTGCTAGAAATTATCCATGACCGGTTACCAAAAACAAGAAAAGTATTAACCTTAAATAGCCTTCTGCTTCTCTGTTTGAATGTTCAAAGAGAAATCAAAAGCGACTCGATCAAATTCTTGTCTTTAAGTACAGTGCACCTTCTAGATCATGTTCTAATGCAAAGGTTGAAATGAATACTTATATTTAAATCTTTTAACTATTAAAATCTTTCCATCTCAAAACATAATATAATACTAATATTTTTTTTATTAGATAAATACAAACTAAATATTCCACGGTGCAGATGCAATTCTTATATATGAACTGAATAACTTAAAACAAAATATGTTGACTTATGTTGTAACAAAGACCCACAAACTCATATTTAAGTCATATCAGAAGCTCAAGTGGAAGATAAACTGTATTACAGGTCAGGATTAAGTCTTACCGTTCTTAGTTATGTTAACGAATCGTTCCACGCTTTCTGGACTCCAGTGCGTTTTGTTGAAGACCTTGATGGTAAACTTCAGACGGTTCCCGGCTTCCAGTTTCCCGGCCCTGACCTGGGTACACACCTCGTCTCTCTTACCCACAATCCCCACAGGGTGGCTGGTCACGTTCTGACCGTTAATGGCGAACTGAAGCTGGTAATGGTCCACCACTGACCCATTGGTGTTGTCCTTCCAGCATATCCTAGCTGTGGTACCTTCCACGGACACGCAAAATATTTCAGGGGCTATAGTGAAATAAAATGATAAAGTCACTGAGATCACATCCATATTGGAGAGGAAACTTGGACTTAAATTTTTAAGACAAGTGAACGGATTTCTTCACACGCGCACTCCCTTTTTCGGTATTAAAATCAAGGTCTCGATTTCATCCTCGAAGCTATTGAAATAGTTTTGTCGTTACTTTTTTTCTGTATGAACAATCCTTCCAAAATATTGGAACCTCTTTTATCATTAAGCATTTCCGTCATTTCTCAACATATCTGTCCTTACGAGGAACGTACGTCCCTTCATTTTGACGAGCGCAAAATTGAACCACATAAATTATTACATTTCTATGGACCACAAAATATTCATCCAGAAAAAAATACGAAAAGATGGAGTAAAAAAGTAAAAGGGGACACCAAGTGACGAAAAAGATCACAGAATCACTGAGAAAGGCATAAATTCATCACACGCACATCTGAACAGATAAAATTGTGCACTGCCCCGAAGTGACCATTTATCTTGATGACGACTCCAGAGTGCGGAGTTTTACCTGTATATTTCTACGCGTGTTCGGCTACTTAGCACGAGCGGTGGCAAAAACAAAAGGTAGCGCACCTGTTTCGATGGGGGTCCTCAGTATTCGGAACACCCTTTCACTTTATTGATCAATAATCAATAACATACTGATTTATCAACCTAACGGAGCGTAGAGGTCTATTCAGATGGTCTTTCCGATCTTTCTGATTTCCCGAAGATCAATTATCAATTGCGTAGTGATTTATCAACTTAGATTCCGAAGAAGTTTGCTTAGGTAGAGTAGGAGAAGTTTAAAATGCCAACAACAAATGGATTGACGGACAATCTAATCCACTAGGATTTAACTTTATGTTCCGGTCTTTCTTCTCGCTTTCAAATGCCAAGTTCTAGCTAAATCGTTTTATAAAGATGCGTTGATTGGTTTCCATTATATTTACCAAAGATAATGTCAGGTCGTAGATTCAGAATCTTTTATTATGGACAGGTACTGGACAGACAAACACTGTGTTGACGTAGTTCTTGGAGATGGATAAGATTCAACGTCAACAAAATGTTTTTTTTTATCAGTATTCAATAACAAATCCTTGTTGAAATGTTTCAAAGAAACATTCATGTTCCTGACATTTTTTTCGAGCTTATTTTTTAATCTTTGTATAATTGATCATTTGACATGGTCACTGTAGTATATAATTATGTGTCATACCTGTGAATGTGAAGGAGATTCTTTCATTATAATTTATAATATCATTTGTTAGTTCAAGGATGCCAATACTTTCTCGTGAAACTTATTTGCCAAGACATTGCTTAAAAACTTGAATATTCTGTGTAAATGAAAGTACTGTTGTACAATCTTGCAGATTAAATATTGGTCATGTCACTTGACACTAAAATTTCTAGTGTCATTAAAAGATGGAATTTCAGAGCTCAATTGACCGTATACAATGCACTATTGATACCAAGAGACTTAGTCATTGGGAATCTCCAGTAAGATAAGTTTGTTCAACAAACCGCAAAAACATGTCTCTGGAATGTTCAAAAAGACATGCATTTTTACAATCGAGTTTACGAGTCGGAAGTACACCACAATAATTGATTTCATCATAAACATGCACCAATTTTGACAATTGTCTCTTTCTCTGTTCTTATGTCGAACCCTCCAGCAATAGAAATAATTGGTTAACTCGTACCAAGTTGACATGTTTTATTGTCACGTGAGTTGTTTTTGCCAAATAAGGAATTTGGTTGGTCGAGAAAAGGGGAACAACTTAGTCACTAATATCAAAACAAGTGAGTAATGAAGGAGGCTAGATTGACATGAAATATTAACTTTTTTTTCACATTAAAGATTAAAACTTTCATGTTTTTTGTTTAATAAATTTGATTTTAAAGTATTTGAATAGTATGAAAATTAAGACTCTAAAAAGTTCTTGGCATTCATAAGGGAGTTTTAGGAGTATTTTCACGCTTGTGTCACGGTATTTTACAAAGTAAAAAAAGTAAAAGATCATCGACATCAATTTTTGTTGTCGTCTTAGTTGCAAACACAGAAATGAAACTTGCTGATTTGTCAATGAAAAATAAGTAAGAAAAAGAGTTTTACTTACGTGCTAAATCAGTGATTTCCACGTACACCTGGGAACTCGAGGACTTTATTGGTGATCCAGAGTCGATGGCCGTAACATTGAAAGCTATGGAGGTCATATTATCCGGAAAATTAGATATGATTCCAATCTGTCCATTTTCCGGATCGATTTTGAAATACTTGGATGCTTCCGGTTCAAATATAAAGTACCGGAAGATGGCATTGTATCCCCGGAGGTCCCTGTCTGTTGCAGAAACAGCTCCAAGTGTATTTAGACCATGGTCCAGAGAATCTCTAAGTGCCACGAATTTGTAAAGTCTCTTGGAAAAGTACGGCGCGTAGAGATTTTCTGATGAAACGATTATTTTCACCTCAGTGTCTCTCAGTACCCCTCCATAGGATCCTAAAACTCGGAATTCAAACGTGTAGTTTTCCGGTTTGTCCATGATCTTTTGAGTTGACAAGTACCATTTGAGGGTCCCGGTGGGTGTAATTTTGAAATACCTGGTAAACTTATTGTCTTCCATGGCGAGTTTCTCCAATGGTTTGCCCGTAGCATTGTCATATGCTGTTATTGTAAGAACAAGGGTGTTTGGAGGGGAATTTTCGTGGATCCGCGCAGGATAGGCGTCCAGAACTAATTCGGGTCGGGCTGAAATGTACAAGAAAAAAAGTTCAGGTTCTTTTTGACTACACAATACACCAAGTTTGATAATTTGTTATCTTGGGAAGGGAATCTTTCAATTGCTTATCATGCAATATAAAGTGCTATTTAACTATTGTTCTGATTTCAAGATATATAGTCTTGTATGATTGTTTACAATGTGAAATGAAAATGCATAGGTCACAAGCAAAATTATTTGATTTTAATTGATTAGATGTGTTTCATCACTGCAGACTTATAATTTTTAAGAAAGCCTAATATTTCCAAATGATAAAAACAATAACCTTGGTGAATCCCATGCTTTATTTTTCTAAAACTTTATCACAGAACAAGAAGTACATGGTTCTTATATCTTTTGTTAATTGTTTCTCTGAGAATGCAATCAATGAGTTCAAAGAGGGACCCTTGATTATTATTATCAGGTATTATTGAAAGAAATGTAACTGACTATTGAGAATTATGTTTTTATTTCCACGCTCATCGATGCAACAGTTATTGCTGCAACACGTGACTCTTTGAACATGGATGCCACTGCACGAAGTTACACATTCTCAAGTGTTTTAAAAGCCATTAAACGATCGGTAAGAGATGTATTTCATCTAAGACAATTGCTCGCTATTTTTCTTACATATAGAGATAAGGATTTATTGATGTACTGCAACAAAGAAATAAAAAGTTAAACAAATAACAAAGCAAACAAAATAAAATAACAGAAAGATATGATTTAATGACGCAGGTTTTTATTTTCCTGATGCGTGTAACCTGTTAGTTAGGGCAGCTGATATGTTTGATATTACAAATAAACAAACGCCGGGGATAGTGCATTCTGGTTTGAGATTCTGCTGATTAGGTCCAACAAATTACTTGTCCAAATATTTTGTACCTTGAGGGAGGATATGTTTAGTAAATAACTCCCAATAACAGCGGAGGGTAGGAACTGTAAAGTCAAACTTTGTCGATTTTTCCCGTCCTATGACGCTGGTGGTAGTGGTGGGGGAGGGGGGGGGGGGGGGGG
>PRKT01000165.1:415499-457259 GCA_003671525.1 Saccostrea glomerata | reverse complement strand
ACTAATATGAAGTTTGTTTGATTTACTATTAATCAAATGATACATCTCATAATTTTCAAGTGTAATCGAAAATGGGGGAGGGGAGGGGGGGGGTAGAAGAAAATAAATTCTTGCACATAATGAAAATATTCATAATCAACAATTAATAACAGTTTTCAGAAATTATTAAATATATATATGTTTAATTAGATACTGAAGAGTAATAAGAATATTAGTTTTATCAAGTTTATAGAATTTCTACCTGCGTGTTTTTAAGTTGTACATGTGTATGTGTTACATTGTACCTGAAAGTTTTCGAATTTAGAGAATTTAAAACTAACTGTAGTTTCTAAATTATTTGAACTCTAAAACATTTATATGCGATGTGTGGCATTTACTTTACACAGCTACACACAGTATATTTATTTTCAAAAATCTTTTTTTAAATGTCATTTTCCAGACTTGGTAATTTATTTTTATAAAAATCATTTTATTTTTCCTTTGGTACTTGCATCTTTTATATGTAAATGTATGAAATAATACATTGAATTTTAAAATTTCAAATCAAATTTCATGAATTTCTTCTAATTTAAAGCTATATACTAGTATTTTTGTACATTCATTTTGCATGTTAGACTAATTGCAGATGTTTCAATTAAGAAAATTTATTTTATTTTCTTCTGAAATTTTATAAATATCATTTATTCTATCCATCCATTGTGTTATTCTTTGTTACTAGCATTAAGGCCACATTTTAGAAAAAATCATAGAGTTCTCTTTAAAATAATATTCAAACTGGAAATTTTCAATTCAGTCCTATTTTCACCTATTTGACTTATATACATTTACATGGACTTTTACAGACAGATACTTACGATGAACAAAAGTTTCAGGAACTGGTTTGGTCCACTGACTATTTACCATTATACCATACAGGGATAGGGAATTCTTTCCAGATTGTAAACTTACTTCCGAGGTCCGATTTCCCAAATTATGATCGTGATCATGAATAATTCCACCATTTGAAATTTTAACCCAAGTTAAAAGTAATATCAAGAAATTTTTAATAATCTTCACAAACATTTCGGAATTATTTTTTTTTCACTTCCAAAAATTTTAACAACTTGGATGTCGCAACTTTGTATTAATTAATATCTTCATTCCAATACTATTCCATTCAAATTCAAAAATGCATTCACATTTGATCACATGATAATCAAGAGAAAAAAACAAAAGAAAACTTCGAAGGCTTAAAGATTATTTACACTTATTCCAGTGCGATGCACAGTGATAAAAGTTTGAAATATCACTTGCAGTTTCCAATTATTGTAAGAGATGGTATCTGCCGCTGTATCTAAAACTATCTTCATCGCGCTTTTGGCCGGGCTATTAATGTGAAGAGGTATATAGAAACATGCGCCTATAATGTCTTAAAACGAGCGGGATCGTTTTCCAGGGCGGCTAAAAATCGACGGTGTTTGATCCAAGTTTCGACACTGTTGTCGATTAGTCATTAATTAATAGTAATTTTGCATACCGATCGAGTTTATATTTCCTTTTTCTGTTCATTATGAGGTGTAATCAGGAACTAACATTAAGTGTGTGTTTTGTTGAAATCTAAGTGCGCTGAAGCTCACGTTTCGCGCGTGTTCGGTTGCAGTGTCAAGTGACAGAAGAGCGCCAAAAACTCGGGCGAAGATTACAGAGTTATCTTTCTTAGCGCAAAACGATGCATTGTCACAATTCTTGTGCTTGCTGAAGAAGTAATTTACTAGCAAGATGAATGCTTAATATAACCGAATATGTAATCGGTCAATAAAATTAATAATGATGTAATTAAAAAAAATACTAGTAAACAAAAACAACACAAAATTTTTCTTTTTTAAATTGTCTAGACCGACTGAAAAGCACAAAAAGCATCCGTCTATTGTGAATACACTGTATATACTAGTATATTAAGAGAGAAAGAGAGAAAGAGAGATTGTAAACTTTTAACCTTTATGCACAAGTACACGTCTTATTTGGTTGTCAATTAATTTACAAACAAACATATGTTAAATCGAGTCGTTTATTTCCCATCGTATCATTGTGTATTATAAACAAGACAAACACCCAGAACTCTGGTTTTGACAGACTCCACTACAATTTTATCACTCTTGGTATGCGCTAATGCAGTGGGCAACAATTCTCTGACAAAAAAATCGACGAATCTCGTTTTTACAAACATTTCATGAGCTTCTGCAGGCTAAACATTGGCAACGCCTGACTTTAGAAGATAAACACACTCCAACGGCCGAAAACTTAAATGGACGGCCACGAAATAACAGAAACTATGTCTAGATGGTCGGATAAACTGAAAATCCAGGAACAAGCGATAAACATAAAACCAAGAGCAGGTTATAGATTCGGTCTCTGTGTGTGTCTGTTTTGGAAGACATGTATATAATTAAAACAGTAGATCACCTAATGCGTTTTTGATATGTACAACATAAGAATAATCTCTTAAAATTAGATACACCGTTATTCACAAGAAGACAAGATGGCATTTCATGTACATTTAGATATTTAAGGGTCATTCAAGGCGAGAGGTTAAAGGCATTTTAAGTTCAAAAATCTTTCAAATGATTTTGATTTAATCTAAAAGGGACCGATAATTTAAATAAAGAAATCAATCGTATGTTTCAGGCTAATAAAAGGGGTGAGACAGAATATAATTATTTTTAATCTGAAATCCAAGGGGATACCCCCACCCCCAAATCAAACTCTCGAATAGATCTAAAACACTTTTTGGGGGTCGTCAGTATAGAAGATATTCAGAAAGTAACTTTTCTACAGAAAGGTCCCTCCACATGATTTGTTTTTGTACATTATACATGGATAATACACGTGTCTTTGTAAGGATATTTTTTTATATGAAGATAGAACGGCTGACCAAAGTACACAACTAATGGACTCACACCTATGATGCTAGTTAGAAAGTAAACATGCTTGCCTGTAAAATTGCAAAAGAAAAAAAACTTTTATCAGCATATTTTTGTTGTCAATTCCATCACATCCAGTTCCATTAACTAAAACTGGCCTCTGAATTTATTTTAAATAATTTCTGCAGGTGCAGATAACAACGGATCGATCTAACCCCAACCCCCCGAATATAAGAGGTATATATATCTACGTTAAAAATTATAACAAAAAATGACTTTAAATACCCAGGAATCAATTATCCCTTTTAAAACAGAAAGAAAAGAATAGTCATTGAGTTTGTAAAAATTTCTATTTACCCCTTCACCAATTATTGGAAAAATTGTTTTTTCCCTCGTAAAAAAAAAAAAAAATCAAGACTGACAATAGTGCTAATTGATGTTTTACTATCATTTATAATTTACATGTACATATTTATTTATCTTGCTTGACCTTGATGTAGGAAGAGGACTAAAATAGGCTGAGCCTGCTGCCCAATCCTATTATAACTTTTACATCAGTGAAGAAAATTTTGATTGAATTAAATAAATGAATGTAACCCCCCTTCCCCCCCCCCCAAAAAAAGAATAAAATAAAACAATCCTGGAAACATCGGCACTTCAACGCTAGTCTACATGTTTAGAAATAAGTTAATTAAAATGCAATCAAGTATTTTGTGTATGTAATATGGCCACATTAAATTCTAGTGTCTGCTATCAAGAGAGAGAGAAAGAGAGAGAAATGTACTCACCCAATGTATCTTGGAGAAGTGCCGCTAATATGGAAATGCTGAGGAAGTTCAACATGGCTCGGGTGTGGAATTACCTACAAATTATATGAGTTTATTAATTAAATACAGAAAATTCATAAATAAAGCTAACATCGATCGATTCACCCCCCTATTGTTTAAACGCTTTGATTGACTCAGTGGAGTCCATGAAAACGCGATCAAAGGCTATTATTTGATGTAAAATTTAAATAAATTTTTTTTCCCTAAATCTCTTCTCGATTCGACTTTCTTTCAATTTGACCTTAAACATAAAGTGTTTTTATTAAAACAATTCTTACGATATCTTTAAAATCTAATAAAATAAGCGATCGCGATTTGAAAAATTTTCTATTTATCGAAGTTTTCATTCAAACAAAATATATTTTGACGAAAAAATTGAAAAGAAAAAAAGTTGAAAGAAAGAACGAGGGGATATCAATATTCACATACTCACACGCCTAACAGATATCTCCCATCTTTTTAAATTAAATTCTAAATCGATGCCCCTGGTTCCCTTAACTAACATGGACCGCCCGATACCCAGATAAGAAGTAAACACAAAACAAACACCATTTTATTGATTCCATTCTCCTAATCACGGTCGGGATTTTAACACGTATTTTGTGTATTAAGGAGACAAAATGAAAAATGATAGGAAATGGAGTCCTTTCGGTTTTAAAGTCTTCAGTTTTGTCAAAATACTCGATCCCCGAAGATGCGTAAATGCATTTTGCTGACGTCTACATATGAACTTAATTCATGTGGGCTGTCGTTTATCTGTTTTTCTGTTTTTATTTAATGCATCTAATTTAAAACCCAATACACTCTAGTATAGTACTGTTATATATGTTTTATTCTTCTGTTTAACTTGTCATTGGTCGCTTGCAAGCTTGTTTTGAAAGATGTTTGAGGTTCTGATTGATAATGTTTTTGATTATTGATTTTGGAGACAAGGTCTTCTAATAATCCATCAGAATTGAACTTCCCATGGGTAACAATTTTGCCCCATTGTTAGCCCCATCTGTTTTTGTATTCCTGTGAAGTAGAATTTATTAAGAACCGCATGCAGGAGGGGACAAAAAAACACTTGTTGTGACCTGGTCGAAATTTAGAAATACTAACGACGTATTATCAATTATCAATAGATATTTTTTTATGGTAATCTATAACAACAAAACTTTATGAAAGACGTAATTATAACTGATTTTTCTATGTCAACTTTTCTTAAAATACTGAGTACTTTAATCACCTGCATATATGGGATGTATGTCTGGAAGTTGATTAGATACGCAAAAACATGCTCTATGCAAAAACCATTTCTAAAACGAAGTAGCCTACTGACAAACAATTTGATGAAACAAGGGTGTCAACGGCCTCGATTAAAAATCAGCCTTCTCGCTACAACTTTCACCTCCAATACTGACTGGCATTTTTCATACTATATATTAAGTCATTATTTACATTCTAGATTGTCCCTAGATTATGACAAGGAGCATTTGGCGGTCGACAGGGGGTGTTTTTAATCCAAGCCACATTATCTCGCTTTTTTAGTTTTTTAAAGGTCCATGTTTGATATGGCCTTGATTTGTTTTGGCTGAATGAACTTATGAGCATGAATCCCTTTCGTTGCATTCATGTTTCATTACAGTGAAAAAACCTAAATGGACATCGAGGGGACGATTTACGGCAATTAACAATGTAAAGACATGTGTTCGCCTTGAAGGTTCTATTATTCATGCATGGAGGTTCTTCGCGGCCACTGGAAAGGGGGATCGGGGTCTTTTTTTTTTTTTAAGATTTTTAATTTATCATCCATTTTAAAATCTTTTTGGGGGTGGGGGATATATGTAGTTATTCATGTATAAACTTTTAATAAATATATATATTTATTATGTGAAGAAATTTTACAAGAAATCAGTATATATCTATATATCATAAGGAATTCTCTACAGACCAGGAAAAGAACTGGTCACGTTGGGTCACAAAAATGGCCCTTAAATGACAGCAAATGACCCTAAAGCCTGTTTGTCTGTCTATTGAGAAATAATATCGATGACAAGTGTACATCACAACAAATCGATCGATTATCTAATTACGGCATGACAGTAGGATTTTAATTGTCATTTTAGTACATTTTTGGACACCTAATGATTTTATTGTGACCCCCAGCAATAGTTGAACATACATAGATTAGGACATCCTCGATGTGTTGTGCTGAGTGTTTATAATTAGTGCATTGTAGGGCTTAATGGAAAGGAATTTATATAACTTGTTTTTAACATGAGTGACCTTGTTTTGTGAAAAGGTCAAACAAATATACATAAATGAACCATCACTATGTATTAAGATATTCAATTTTTAATCAGAAAAATAAAATTTATTTTTTGAGATGGGGGCGATTAAGGCCCTTGGAGCCTCTACCTCTTACCTCTTGAATTTAAAAAAACTTTTATAAATTTCATATAACTTTAGGTGGTATCATATATAGCACTCTGAGAAATTGTGCACTTTGCAAGATCAGGTTTGATGGTGATTTTCACTATATGTCTTGGTGTGTAATTTAAATATTGAGAAATTAGAATGTAAAAGAGAAGATCATCTGAGTAATTATTTTAGGATTTTCAAAGACCAACTGATAAAACATTTAATCAAGTAATGTCAATTCAAAACTGAAAAAAGTTTCTTTCGAAAAAATATGTTGCTGTCTGTTCTCCTATCTCTATACATACTGGTTGTACCTTTAACTACAAAGCCTATAATGTACGAGTATTAATTTTATTTTAATATATTTACATCCACTGAATATTTTCTCCTTTATTTCTTAAGAAACCCCATTGCGTTCATCACTGCATAAACTACAGTAGGCATGTCGCCTATACAGATTTCTTAATCATTGGCTGTTCCATCAATGAAACGTATAAAGACGTTCGCATCATTAATACAATAATTAATCTTTTTAATCCTACTTTAATTGATTATTTAAACAGATATAAATATAAACAATAAAATGTCTTTCTTTGTTTGTTATTACTGGAATGAACGGTCGCAGCTATTGCAGAAAAAATTTACATAACCCGCGTAAATTTTTTCTGCAACAGCTGCTTCCGTTCATTCCAGTAATAACAAACAAAGAAAGACATTTTATTGTTTAAATAGCACCTCGTGTACAATGTACCTCGTGGTTTGAATAGATTAAACTTGAACACCTGGCATTCGCCTAAACAAGAGAAATACCTGGAAATTACCTTAAAAAGGGGGGGGGGGGTTCTAAAAAAGTCTTCATATATTTTTTTAGCTTCAGTGAGATAGTGATTTTCTGTGATTTGGTTGCCATTCTCTTTCTTTTTTTTTGAGTGCAGAAGTACATGCATTTAGAAGATCGAAGTAGAAAATTAAATTCCTTTCGCGTTTAATCATTTAAACTGCGTCAATTTTGATGCAACCATTCAAAAATCTTTCTTCAAGTCCCTGTTATCAGTCTAGGTCAAAGAATTCATTGCGTGATATGCCTCAATTATCAAAACGGAAAGAAATTGTCAATAAAGTCAGATTTTTCAATAATGCCAAGTGAATATTTTATTTACACGTTCAGCGGGTATCCTCGCCCTTTGAAACAAGGGTTATTTGTATACGCGTGAATGTTTCATGCAATTCGAATGCAAAAAATGTACACGTAAAATATCAAAATCGTAAAAAGCCTCGATCAGATAATTCGGACTATCATCGACCCCCCTCATTCTTCCCATTATAACCGGATATCGCCTTAACGAATTTTATTTGCAACTTTTGAAGGTGATTATGGGTGATTAGCAGCCGAAATATACTGCGTAATTTAGCATTAACCACGTATAGCAAATCAATTTGCGTCAAGAACCGTTAATCGAAAAAACTATAATACCAAGGTGTGCAAAAAGCAATGAATGGCAAGCCATAAAATTAATTCAATCCGAAATTTAAAGAAATTATCTTTAAAATCAAATCAATCGCGCTTATTTTAGTAAAATGGGTTTTCGGTGTTTGCTATATCGGGTTTAGGAATCTCGCTGCGTAGTGAATTGTAAGTTCAGTATCAATAACTCAGGACAATAAAGTGATTCATGTAGGCTAATGTCCATCCGTATCCCACAATCGGTGTAGTGATTTAATTTAGTGATTTATGGACACTAATTAACAATATCCGTATTTAATTAATTTTAGTGTCCTTCTATTTGTGATCTCATATACATCGTGCAATTGAATATCGTAGACTGAATATCCGAATCGTTCTAATAAAAATTAATTTTTTTTTTAATGTTTTCCTTGACAGACTCTTGAGTCACAAATTCTTATTTTTGAAAATGAAGATTTCTTAAATTGTAGAAGTTTAATCTTTTTTCATACACTGTAACTAATAAAATGTCCATGAGAAATTCATTAAGTTGTGATTTACCGTTCACATAACATCTCGATATTAAATCTGCTCTCATTGGATGAAGGTAAAAACAATAAAAGAAAAAAAAAAATCCACATCGTGGTCATTTCCGGCCAGTTAAGTGATAGTGGTCAGTTTTTGGAGAAGTAAAACCTTGTTAGCTTTGACAGGTTACCTATGTTTCACGCCTGTAGACATTAATGCCACAGAGAAACGACCATTCTTACGAAGACAGCATACACTGTAATGGAATTTATATTCCAATGTCCTCTTGGGAACACGCCGAGAAGAAAATATGTGTTTGAATTTATTCTTATGAGTTGAAAAATCGATGATTTTGAAAGACAAACAATGTAGATTTTTGTCTATCTCAAAAAAGGATAATCAAAAAAACTAAATCAATTAATTACTTTAACGATACAGGAATTAAACCAGTTATAATTTGTTTCTCTAATTGCTAAAGGCATGAATATGTGCATTTTACCATGATATTAATTCAACTTTCACTGGTATTTCTATGTAAAATATCCTTTTGCATAATTTCATGAATGTTTTTTTAAATGGTTTTGTTGCATTCTTTTTTGTTTAGAAGGTGAGTGTGGGGATTTTTTCCCCCAAAGAAATGAAAAACAAAATTAAACTAAAGTATTAAAATAATAACTAGAATTTGAAAGAGGTAGAAATTTTAAAAATTCAATCATATATCAATAGTTTAGAAAAAAGTACTCACCTGTATTACATTAGATCATAATCCAATAAGAAGCAATAAAATTTTAAAAACAGTTTTGAAATGATATCCTCAGAAGTTGACCATATCCATTTTGCACTTTATGACGCTTCGTCCGTTTCCTGTGGAAGAAATGGTTACAATGTTAGCATGGAGAGAGTCCCGTGACGCGCAACCGCATAATCGGGGAGTCTATTGACTGTCAGGCGTTTATGTTGAAGAAGTATTAATCTGTTATAAACATAGAAATAAACGTCAATCAACCAGAATTAGTGTTTTCTAGAGTCGTCACGCTCTGATGAATTACCATCCAAATCAATTTTATGGAATCTTAATTGTTAGTTATAATACCATCATACCTTATTTGCAGAAAAGATTGCATCATGAACTATTTATTTTGTCGCAATCTTATAGAGTGAAAAAGGCCTGCAGACCTCTTCATTTTTAGATTCTTCAACAATTTGCATTACCCTCCTAGCTACTTTGGTTCTGCCGTTCATGAGCAATACCAGAAATCCAGCTGTTTAGATATTTCTTATGAAATCTTTGCAAATCGAGACCATTGTAATGATTTGATGAACTTCGTGTCAGGGATCTTTGACGTGCGGGAAATTCATATCAAACATTCCCCTGATGTAATGAAAACATTAGCAGTGTGGAGTTTCAACCTTCTTCAACAATGAATCTACTTGATATTATTCAGTGTGGCGTGGTTTTCGTTTGTCTGATTTTCCTCTAGCCGATTAATGGCGAGGAAAAAAACTGGTACAGATTAAGTGTTTGTCTGTATTGTTTTATCAAATATCGAAATTAGGTCAAGTCGAGAAAACGAAAGTGATCTAAAAGTTGCTCTAGCTTGTTTGAAACCTCTTCCAAAATCGACTTTGATTAAAGTCTTGTCTCAACATTAATATATTTCACTGTCATACGTTACTTACTTTCAGTCTGTTTGTATTCTCTATAGGATACAAGAATTATAAGAAAGAAAATGTTTTTAATGAAGTAAACTTTATGAAAAGAATTCAAAGTAGCACGCATTCTTTTCGAATTATCCATTTCTTATAGGTTCCTTTTTGCTAAAAAAAATGCTTATTTTGTGATCATGATCATTTTAAAATTAAGAAGATATAAAAAAAATTTCATTTGGACTTATTTTAATCACAATTCATAAAGACTATTTAATCATTTCGGTGAAAGCAGCCACATTTTAAAAAGTTTGAGAAAAAAAGAACAAGAGACATGAAATATGTAGTTTTCCCAAGAAATTTCATTTCGCACCATGCGATGTCAATCATAGGAATTGTTTTGTTGGATCAATCATGTTTAAACTATTGAACCCGACCTTTTGTTAACATGCACCTGTCCAATATTTTTGAGAAGTAACACATCTTTCGTTCGTCAGAATCTGAATACGAAGATCAATTCTCCTTAAAAATTAGTCTCTATATTTGAAATTTGTTCTTCGAATCTATTTTTATTTTTACATTTAATAATGTTTTAAAGAAGAAATGGAAGATGAATTTAAAAACCCCCTCCTCTAAAATAGTTAAACATACTACATATACAAATGTGAGCTTATAATATTCTAAAAAAAAAAAATGTTCTGAAAAAGCATACATCAGTATGATTATACAATCATGTATGTATTTTGCACATCGAGTCAGATAGTATTTCAGGGAAGTTCCTACAAGGACTGATAAGAAAATCTTTGAATTAGAAATAATTTTAACATATAAATTAAATTTTCTAGTAAATTAACGCATTTGACTTACTGTTCCTCATATCTACCGGAATATTCTGGTGATTTCTTTCTGTTGGTGTTAGCGTGCTGAATTGAAAATGGCCGTGTATAAAATTTATTGTCAACAATGCCATTACGCACAAATCGTCAAATTTAGATTTTCTTCAAAACATTTAACATTTCCCCTGATAACGCGGTTCGCCATCAGTCACGTGACTATGAAAATCGTGACGTATTTATGCGGCCTTATCAATAAACTTCTAACATGCAGCAATTTGCATCAAAACTGTGCAAAATTTTGAGGATAGAGAGTACATTATGATGTCATTGAATTGCAAAATCCTACTTGTTTGCCATTTAATCTGAAAATCTGATTTGTTTATCTTTCGCATAAAAACAGAGAAAGTGTGGGATGTCCACTTCCGTACTAACATTTAAAACTGCAATAAAATGGCAGGTGTATCACTTTCATTCATAATGTAAAAGAACGTGTATGAGGAATCTTAAGTTTCTTTTTTGAAACAACAAGATGAGTTTGTGAAACTCTATGTCCCCGATGGTAACACATTCTCGAGTGGGACGTAAACTGAAGTGTCAAACACTATAAACCTTTGGCAGCGCAATAGTTATGGACCAGTTTAAAGTTGACAGACAGACAGGCAGACAGACTGACAGGAAAAAACAATATACCGCGGGTACCCCCCGGGATCTTTCGATCCGGGGACATTTTAGGTAATATGCTTCTTCTTGGTAGAAAAAAATATGACACTGATTTAATTGCACATCAAGTTATCTGAGGTCCTTTTTTGAAATTTCAGTAACATGTTGGTTATAGTATGTGTAAATGAATGACTCCTATTGTTTTCCAAATGGAAAGGTAAAAGGTCGTCGTGTTTTTGTGTTAAAGTCAAGATGTCCTGACAGTCCACCCATCATCTTTTAAATCTTGATAATCACAAACTTAGTACATTGTAATTATAAATGGATGAGTTTAGATGTGATAAATTAGTGACCAATCGATTTCATGTGAATGGGGCAGAAAAATCTTTCTTAATAATCTTTAGCTGCAGAACTGTAGCTCTCCGAAAAAAATATATATAATATTATATATATATCGAAAGACCGGAGAGCTACAGTGCCACTAGTCCGAAATATCTGACGTTTTCCTGGCCTTTGTACGATTTTGATATTTTAAGTGCCAGGAAAAGGTTTTGATATTTTACGTGCCAGGATTTTCCTGGCACGCAAAATATAAAATCCGTAAAAAGGCCAGGTAAACGTCAGATATTACGGACTACAGTGCCACCCATTGAAAAACTGTATATTTATTGCTCGATATTTCTCCATGTTTTTTATATTGTCATTTCAAAATATTACTTATCGTGTGATTCAAACATTTTCTTTCGTTGCTTCCACAGCAAAACATTCCTTATAACTATTGATAATAGCCCTCCTGGCCCTGAAATTGAGATGATCGAAAAATTCGTCTATTTAACTGCCAATTTTTTTTGTGCAGATGTCAACAACGAGAGTACTTAATAGAAAAGTAAGGAATTTTTTTTAATTTAGCTTTTTTGCAATTGAGGTAAAAATTTGAAGGAAAAAAAACCCAGAACCAAGCGCAATTTTGCGCAATAAACATGTAGTATTTTCAATGAGTGGCACTGTAGTTCTCCGGTCTGTCAATATTTTTTTCGGAGAGGTACAGTTCTGCAGCTAATTAATAAATAAGCTTATCAACATAAATGAGACACTTCTCCTTTTCGAAGCCCTTGTCACAAAGAGGCTAGCAATAACAGTACATATACATGTTAAGATCAAACAAATAAAGAATTTGATAAAAAAATAAACTGAGAGAATTATCTTTCCACTCGCTGATTTAGGGGGGCACCCCCTCCCTTTGCGTCCAAAATAATACATAATATTTCAATCTTTGGTGTTACTTTGGGCCACTACTCCGAACCCAAACTGATTGCCCCCCTTTCAAAATTCCTGGATCCGCCACTGCCTTTTTATGACTGAGAAACTCACAGTGCCAGGTATGCTCACCTGATCTGAAGTCTGCCTGGCACTGTGTATGTTTTGTGCAGTAAACAGCCAATTTATTACAATAACGATAGAAGAAATAACAATGGCATCTCACTTTGAATATAAAAGACATGATTGACACGAATAATGCTTAAAAGATTAATCTGGGTACAGACACCACGGTTAAGGTGACGTAACAATTAGCAATTATCAAAAGAAAATTAATGTCACTCAAAAACCTGTCTGTTTCACACGGAGATACATGTAGTACCCTTTGTCCCCAAAGTATGCGCTCGCTGTCGGTTTTTCTGGTGTCGGGGGCATTTCAGTAAATTTTTGGTTCTTTAGACAAGCTAGGGTGCTGGGTTCCTGGGGATAGACAGTTGTGACTTTTTTGTCTTGAAATGCAGCTGTCCATTTGTTCTTATCTTTTAAAAAGTATTTAAAATCTAGGCAGTCTATTTCTCATTTCAGACTTTTTGTTAGTCGGTTGGGAGAGGACAGACAGTGTTTTGCAGGCACGTAGCAACAGGGACCTGCCCCCTTCCCTTTTCCCCATAATTATAACTTTTACTACATGTATTAGTAAAAAAAATGTTTATTGAAAGACTGGTTGCCCCCCCCTCCTCCACACACACTTTTTGCTACAATAAATTGAAATAAGGGTAATGTAATATTACCCTGCCAAAAAATGGGTACTAAAAGAAGTTGGTGGTGGGCCCCCTCCGACGAAATAAGATTTTCGAGTTTGGGCAATTTTTTTTAAAATATTGCTTGTCAACTTTTTCTGGTAAGTAAAATTAATTTACCTGGCTGCCCCCCCCCCTTCAAAAACGATACTACATGTACGTCACTGTTTAGTCTATAATCATGTTGTATCCATTGGCGAATTTAAAAGGGACCCCCCCCCCTTCCCTCCCCCTTGTGTCCAAAATCTACATAAGATTTATTAATTCATTTTTTATCTGGCTGTGGGCCTCTACTCCGGCCCCATGCAATTGAAACTGGTCCCCCTTTTTACAAAATTTCTGGATCCACCACTGGTATCAGACATTTTCAATCCAGTGAGACTAAGGACAGATTTAGATAAGAGACACCTGGATTTTTTAATCAGTATGATAAAAATAAGATCTTGAAAAAAAAAAACGCCCTGAGTAAGATTTTTCATGCACCTGTAGATAATAATAATATCAACGTTTTATTCAAACAAATTTGTTTTGAATGTATTTCCCTACTTCACTGGGGGTATTTGCTCTTCAGGAAATTTCATTCAAATTTCCCCCTTAAAGTAAAAGAGCAGAGTTGATTGCATCCAAATATTTGCCGGAGATAGTTTTCATTAGACCCAAATTAACACGTTATTGTTGATACACTATTATACATAAATAAATCGAAAAACAAACAGCGCACTTTTTTGTGCACAATAAACACTTAATTTCAACGTGTTGAAACTCCTGTAGTAGCTCACTGGTTGTCCATCCTATTTAATGCTCTTTTTAGGACCGTGGCCAGCGAGCTACGGTTCTGCAACCGTTCGATCACTTGACCTTTGACTTCACATACATGTACAACAGGAAAGATCTCAAAACGTGCTAAGGTAGAGGTATGTCTGTCTGTTTACTTTTCTATGGGTGTGTTGACTGCAAAATACAAGCGGTTAAATTGACCACTTCGTGGTATGGGAAGAGATGACGGGTTAGGCAAGATGTACCGATATCAAAGTTTGTATAGCACTGTCTATCTGACCTAAGGAATAAAGATTTACGTGTAGTTTAAATAGATTAGATTTATACGTGTAGATGAAATAGATTATAAAAACATATGTATATGTATGTATGTACTCGTGGAACTGCGGATATATTCTTAAGAGCGTTTTTTTCTCTTTCAATTTTTGAATTCATATACATGAAGAGATTAGAAAAAAAGAATCTCGAACCATGTCATATACTTGAGTGACTTGACACTAAATATTTAATATACATAATTATGTATAAGTATACAAATTCATTTCATCCTTTTATTAAACATGCTTTTGGCCCATTGTCTGTAATTCCACGACCATTAGGCAATCTTCAACCAGTTTACAAACATAACGTAGATTCTACTGTGTTATTCTAAAGATTTTATTTTTTTGAAAATCCGAATTATCAAAACACCGTGAACACATTATGATAATGGATTTTTCATCCCCCCTCTTTATCTACCTCAATAACACCAGCCTAGACACTTCATATCTAACTTCATTAGAATTATTATCAAGGTTTCTTAATCCCTCGACAAATAAAAAGATCCGGGCTAGCCGAGATTGGACATTATTGGAATAATTAATGCAACGCTGACCGATAAAGTGGGCGTGTCCTTCGGTACAAAGAGCAGACAGTGGCCATAGTCAACAAAAACATACCCGCGCTCAAAAATCACTCATCCGGGGACGATTTAACAGGGAAATATTTAGTGAATGGAGAAAAAATACACACTGTAAATATTGCGATTTTGGTCAATTCAAGGTATATGTTAAGCCAAGCTGAGGAATTTGTCGGCCGCGTTTTTTAAAGTTTGAAAGGCATTGTAGACTTTGTGATTTTTGCAAAAAGCGTCTTTTGGAAAAAAAGATCATTTGTAATTTTTTTGAAGGAAATATTAAGCAATGGCGGACTCTGAAGCCAAATCGTCCGAAGTGAAATTGACCATCACAAATGAAAATGTTAAAACAAAGGACGTTACGGAGGGAGAGGAAATTGACCTTCATGAAAGAGATCCGAACAACTTACACGAAGACCTCAAGGTAACTAAGTATTTTTTTCTGCATCATAATTAAACTTTAAAAAGGGTTGTACAAATTATAGGTTTCTTATTTTTACTTTTTACACACTAATTAGCTATAGGCCATAAAATCGTTTGGATTCCAAAAATGTATAGTTGATTAATTTTGATATCCTTTTCTAGTAATTTTGAGAAATGAGTTCCTTCAGAATTATTCAAACATTTAGGACTAATGTTTGATGTGCTTGATTAGGAAAAAAGTAATTGATTAGATGCATGTGTAATCGTTCAATATTAGTGTTGTTTATGATTGCTGTTTTGGTTCCAACAACTGAAATATACCTAAAGCGAACAGAAACAACTAAATATTTACTTTTATTAATCTTTCTGCTTAGATGCATTTTACAAAGTGTTTGCCTTTGCAAAATACTACATGTATAATCTTACTTTTATCAATGCACTGACACGAGCAATAATTTTTCTTCTGCACAAAGAAGCGAGTCACGTAATATAAAACTGAAATGCCACTTTTTGAATTCTTTTATAAAATGACCACCTAATCTAGCAGCCATCTCACAAAATCTGATCTAGATGCGACTGGTGGGGCTCTTTCTGCTATCATTGCTGTGTATAAATTGTTTACATTTGAAAATTCTTTCCAGATCCAGTTTCAAGAAATAATAGGGGAGCCTCATGAAGACGTGTTCTCCTTTGACTGTGTGTGGATCAACTCTTACAAGGTTTGTACGGTCGCCATTACATTCTGGTATTCTAAACCTTGGCCCCGGGACCACTCGTCTTTTATTATTTATCAGTTGACTGGCCGTTAAGTGGACATATACACGTCAGGAAAATCCAATATTCCTTAAATAAACCTGTTTGTTCTATATCTTATTCTCAGCTTTTAATACAGTCTTTCCTCCTGATTTTCTCTAGTAGAATGCGTATGTGAGGGTAACAGAACACCATTGATTTATTTGTGTAACTGACTAGGGTAATTATTTACATTAGCATCAGCTGGCTTCGGTTTAAAAGGAAAATATAATGCTCGTGTGTTGAAAGTCGTTATATTGAGTTAGTAGTTTGGTATACATGTATCAAATGACGGGAGGACAACAATTGAGTTTCCTCCCGGGCCTGAAGGAAGCGATATGTATTTAATCTGTTGACGTAGAGAAAACTGCAGTGCGCGCACCATGTTCATCAACTCTTCATTATGCTCAACATGAAGATGCGTGGGACATTTCGTTAATAAAATGTCAATCTGTCCAACACATCTATGGCGGTCAGCGACAGCGCCAGCTTTTGGGACGCAGCACGACTGCAATCAATATCTTTAGTGTGACCGATGATGTCCTTTTATACCGATTTATGAGAAAACGGGGTCAACTTAAATCTTGAACGTAATTATAGTTTAAAAGCCCGCATGTGACATAGATCTTTTTATGTCTGATTTTCATGGGATCTAAATTTTGTGAATACAGAAAACATTTTTAATGTCTAAACACATTTAACCAATAATGACATAGCCCCGAGACTGTCAAAATATCAAGCTCTGTTGCACAAGAAATCTCGAGATACATGTATCTTCCATTTGACCTTCTTAGGCCAAACGCTGTGCTTGAAATTCCAATGTACTACACTGTCTTAAAAATGAATATTTAAGTGTCAGATTTTAAGGTTTCATCAAATTTCGGATGGACGACCAAAGAAGCTCTCACTCTTCGGTTGTTCATCCCAATTTTGTCAAGCGAGCTACAGATCTGGAGCTATATTCCATAGTCACAAGCCGCGGTTGAAAAAGAAAAACAACACCTCTCTTTCCAAACAACCTTCAAATTATTGAGACCTCAATCTTGCAAAATGAAATCTTAAGAAAATAGCGTTTCAGTATCGTTTGACTTTATATCTAGGACACTTGCAGTCGGACCCAAATTCACACCCGGGTTTACATTAACAACGGCTCTATGTACAGTACAAGTATTTCCCGTCTTTTAAAAATCAGAAGTCGGAGAACGACAACTCAAGCCACGAAACAGTTCAATGCAAAATTAATACACACAGAATGAATGAATTTGACGACTGATATTTGACCGTTTGAACTCAAAATCAATAGGAGTCCTCCTTTGGTCATAGGGAATTGTAATGTAAAATTTTACTACAAAAGCTTCTCGAGATATCGCGCGGAAACAAAAGTGTTACAGAAAGACAGAAAATAAACAAACGCAGTCAGACGAAGAGATCGATATCGATATTAGTATCCCCAGCTTTAACTGAAAGCTTGGGGGGGGGTATAAAAAGGATACAAGAAAGAATGGAAAAGAAAAAAAAATCGCTTTTAATTACATCTGGTAAAATCAAATTATACTGACTCCTCTCGTGTTAATTTGTGCAAAAATATGGCAGGTGCATTATGATTTTAAATGTTGAAGAGAAGCTTTTAACTTGTTTGTAAATGTTTAATTTTGTGCACATATTCAGATATATTACAAATATATATCTTATTCCGATGACCAATATCTGTTATTTGGAAGGGAGTGGGGGTGTTAATTATTGTATAGAATTAATGTTCAGATAAAATCTCTCTTTTAAATTTGTTATCATCCAAACGAAATTTTATCTATACCTAAAATGTCAACAATTTCAGCATGAACAGCTTGACAAAAGTTGATAAAAATTGGCCGGGATAAACCTGAGATATTTAGTAAATGAAAGGAAAGTAGGTAATACCAGATAGAGTTATCCCTCTTTTCAAAGAAACCCATGATTTTGTATAGTGTAAGCAAACGATGTGGGAGGATGAGGTATGCGACCTGGTTTCTCCTATTTCATTGCCATTTAGAGATGGTACTATGGGTCCCGTTTTACAAAAGAACTTTACGACTGAGACCAAAACTTTCAACTGATTGTGAAATTAATGCAATATCAATGATTTTGTATAAATTTGCTAGCCAGTAAAGTATCTTTCTACATAAGTTAATTTTTTTTTCTATTTTATGTAAATAAGAAAGTTCTTAGCAGAATTATATTTTGGACTCAGTCCAAAAAAAGGGCCCATGGAATCTATCTTTTGATGTCATAACAGTTTGGCACTATGAGGTTTAAAAAAAATTATTTCGGGTTTTCATTAACACTACAAATATAATAAAATCACTTTCCGTCTGATTTCAGATTTTCACAAATACCAAGATCTGGTGCTACAGAATCACCAGTCTCATCTGCGCACTTCCGGTGTCGTTCTGTTGGGGGATCTACTTCGCCTGCTTCGCCTTCCATAACATCTGGATCCTCATGCCCTGCCTAAAAGCCTACGGCATGAACCTAAGAATCCTCCGATCCTGTTTTAACAGTATTATAGAGACCTTCGTCAAACCCTGCTATCTGGCGGCAGGTTACATTTTCTATAACATTCGGATAACGAAAGGAAGTGGCGACTGAGAGTTTAACGTCTGTGTTATACTCTTTTTTTTAATTATGCACAATATGGTGTACTTTTTGATACTCGGTTGTTTCCATTTCTATTGTTTATATGACATACGGGACTAACACCATCATCTACGCATTTTTGTACAATTTTTGTAAATTTCTTTGTATGTTTAATGTTTTACGTTAACATGTGTATCGTGAAGTTAATTACATGTATGTGCATGAACATGTATGTTATATTACAGGTACATGTATTATGCTGAGTTATGCATGATGTGTAAGAAAACAAATAAAATTTTGATATTTATTTTCTCTGATTCTTGGGGGGGGGGGGGGGGGGCTACGAAGGGCTTAGCCCCTACTTCTTTTGCAAGATATTTAAGGAATGAAGCTTATTTCAACTTATGTTATCTGATATAACATAACTTGGGGCAGTTTACGCTTTATAAACCGCGAAGCGGTTTATAAGAAAGCGTAAACTGCCACAAGTTTTGTTAAATCGGATAACATAAGTTGAAATAAGCTTTATTCCTTATAATTTAATTTCAGGGTAGACAATAAGACAATATTTCCTCCGGAAAAAGGCTTAAAATTGAGCATTATTTTAAAATTAACGTCAAGCGGAGTAATACGTTTTTAACGTAAATCATTGTGACGTAGGCAAGTTATGTTATACAAATTGGATTAAACCGTTTAACCAATCAAATGACGTGTTACAACTAAAATTAGATTATACATGATATAGGCATTGAAAATTCGGGTTGACCTTTTTTGTTGATTTAGCACCCCACTTTCAATTACCCCCTCCCTTAAAGCCATATATGGCGTATGTACAATGAAAATTATTTGACTAAAATTATAAGAACTTATTATTTGTTTCATTGCTTTATATAAAGATAGAACTTTCCGTAATTTACAAAATCTAAGTCAATTGCGTTATAAAGATATCAAAATTTAATTTGGATTCTTGGAATTTTCTCCGACTCGGAAGAAAATACAAAAGATTTAAATAACACATCACAGAGAAGATAAAATCGTATTATTAGTTGAAACGAGGTGTTCTCCCTGTTCAGAATTGTATGAAAAGTTTTAATTTAAATGTATTAACTATATTTCTTTACTTAATTTTGTATTTTTCAAAAATATATTTTTTGATCAGTTACGCCATATATGACTTTAAATTTGCTTCTGGCGACTATCCATACTATATTACACTGTATATTAGAGGATAGCAGCACGCACACTCGTGGCATTCCTTCTTTTTAGATATTTTTTTCCCCTTCACTTTTTGTCAAATATGATAAATTGCTTTGTTCTAGGGAATGGATGTAGTGTAAGAGTACACGTATTTCACTTAATCAATTTCCAACTTAAAAATTTCATATGGTTTTCATTTTTCAATTATTGCAATGCTTTTTATTGATATTTATACCTGCTCAAAGGAAAAAGCGCTCATTTTCATTGAAGATCATGAAATCTACTTGTAGCTGCTTCACATTAAGTAAGATGTATTCACCATTTCAATAAGGTGCTCGAGTTACTTCCCCTGAAGGGAACTCTTACTGTTTAATACGCATGCGCTATAACTTGAAGAAAGTCACTTCCCGCGGGCGTTCTTGACATTATGGATATCGGTCGCGGAAGTATTGCTGCATATATGCATCAATTTCAGAGATAAAACTGTAGGATTGATTGATTGTATATTGTTTAACGTCCCTCTCGGAAATTTTTCACTCATATGGAGACGTCACCGTATGCCGGTGAAGGGCTTCAAATTTGACCTTTACTCGGCACCCAGGGCCATTAAGCAGTGAGTGATCTTTATCGTGCCAACGCCTGCCGCTGACACGGGGCCTCGGTTTTTAAGGTCTCATCCGAAAGACCCGCAACTTTCACTTCAATGTGCCGAGCGCATGGCGAAGGAACAGTCGCTACCCATTTTATCGACTGGGTCAGTCGCGGCCGAGATACGAACTCACGACCTCCCGATCACGGAGCGAGTAAAACTGTAGGAAGACATGCCGTCAGTCTCCACAGATTTCCTAGCGACGCAGAGAAGAAGAGAATATGGCTGCAGCGAGCTAGATGGAATCGTAAAAACTTGAACTACACAAAACATTCTTATTTTTGTTCAGCATATGCTAAACTAAATAGAAAAGAAACGAACTCAAACAAAACGAAATCTACCGAAACGAAATAAAATCTACCGTAACGAAATCAAGACGAAGAGAAATCAAAACGAAACCAAGAGACAATAATTTTAAGAAGTATATCGCCGTTTTACATAAATATATGCATATAATTCCAATCTTCATTTTATCTATTGATTTCCTGTGTTTTGATTGGACGAGAACACGTTTAAGAAAATTTTTACACATCGATAAAATTTTCAATCTGACAGAACTACTTTCTTGACCAAGCTTCTGGGCTTTCGTATAAACAATGAAAGCAGTTAAATTTCTGTCCTGTTTTAGCTATATTATGAATACAAGAAACTTCAAAATTTAATTTAATAAAATAAAACTGGCGACAAATGACTAAACAGCTGACAGACACCACGAAAACGACGCCACTGTCGGATCACGGGTGTGAATTTTAAAAATAGCTGATGTCATATTCTCGATGTTCATAATACGAAAAAAATCAGCTGTTTGTATCGTTGTGACAGGGAGAAGAAACCTACCTCAAACTCTTGCCTTATTAGCATCAAAGTCATATTTACTTTCTATATTGTTCCCCATGATCAATCTTTGAACAAACCAGTGCAAATCGAAGGCGTCGTCGGTCTGCAACTTTCGCTTTGAGAGTTGTCGTTTATGTCAACATGGCCATGGTCAAGGACGAACTGTTCTGAAGTAAACTCGTATTTACGATATTTGTTGACTTAAACAACATTCGATAAGTCTTTATAAGTTTATCTATCGATTGTTTTGACAAATTAAGCTGAATTCTATCGAAATTCATCTCGATTTAACGTTCCTTTGCGGTAAAATGAATTCCTACGCCGTCCAGAAATAACGGATTGTATGGAGGCCTCAAAGAGAAATAATTTAAATATCTTTAAAAATTCGATATTGGAATTATAAGAATTAAATGTTCTTTTTGAAAAATTTATCGATGTGTAAACTCTTGACATTTTACTCACAAACTTATCATAAAAGTGCTTCGCACTTTTATTTAGTTTGTGAGTAAAATGTCAAGAGTTTACACATCGATAAATTTTTCAAAAAGAACGTTTAATCCTATAGTACTTATGAAAAGCATGCAGATTGTACAGAGCTCTTATATTTTTAATCGGTCAAATCATGTTTCGAAAATCTAGATATTGTAATTATTAACTCCCTATGAATTTATATTTTTCAATCAGTGATATTCAGTTCTTTAAATCTGTATCCAACAGTTCCACATTTAACTCCGGACACTACATGTACATTTGTCCGGACTTTTGCCAACCACGTCTTGAAAGATATTGCAATGTATATAACTTTTACTATTTCATGGTGGAATTTTGTACTCTCATGATATTCACCAAATATCACACATGTATCTTGTATATTGTAAGAGATATTACACCTGAAAAACAAAAAAAAACCTATGGGGTTTTGGTGGGATTTACGTAAGTGGATACGTGAAGAAACTCGACATTAGCAAATTTGATGACGTAATGCACATATTTCCGGTGACACACGAGCAAATATGTTTGAAATGACGTCAGACACATATTCTTTAAAAAAATAATTGGACTATTTTTAGTTTATTGATTTGTAATTGGTGTTTTTTTTAATTTCACAAATGTGCGTAAAAAGATGTAGAAAACCACTGTTATTTGATAAAAGGATGATGGTTATCCCGTATTTATGACATTTTAACAAATCCGACTAGCGTCCTCGGACTGGGGTGAACAGCCTGTGTTTTCTAAGATTTTATATTGATGACGCTCATAAATTATTTTAAACATTAAATCTAGTATGGTATGCACACATATATATTATTATTGTGTGTCCACGAACATGTGATAAAAATTTAAAATTCATATAATTGACGTTATCAATACCATTTAAAGTAATTCTTTTCAAATTCTTGTGCTCAAATCTGTACTCAGATAGGAAGTATATAAAAACTAATAAATCCTAGTTTGTTTGAAAAATCATATGATATACGCGTATTTAAAAACTTAAGTCCCTTTATTATTAATTAAACTAACATTTAAAAGTTCCTCAAGTCATTCATTGGTAAAAATTATAACTAAATTCATCGTTCTTTAAAAACTTTGAGTGGCAGAAAAAAGATATTTTTTTTACGCCACCATTCCGACAAAAATACAGTCTCTGCTAGTTTTAAATTTCAAGTTAACCAATCCTATTCAAATTGATACAGTTGTGATGAGGAATGAAATATATGGTCTTTTAAATCATTTACACCTAAATATATAAGACACATCTGCCGCGTGCTCCTGCTTGCTCGTCGCATTAGAAAGTGTGTATAATAATAATAATTTATTTATTATAGTGACTTGTGTATACATCATGAGATAGTTCATCTTAAATATAAGAATACAAATACTTTACACCCGGCCCTTTGGACCTATAAGTCACCTGGATTTAAATCTTATACATCATCTTCACGGACTTATATGTATGGACATTGTATGTACATGTAAATATTATTAATTCAATTGTGCTCCTGAGAATGACAAATTATGCTTATCAAGATAATATTTTACTGTCACGGACAGATGTCTATATCAATGAGAATGACTAGAAATGCTCCTGTTGGTCATGTTGGTCAATTTGCACAGCTTGTCGGGGTATGATTCGTCCACTTGCATTGACCCGTAGTAATCTCCCCTGTTCCCGCGGTAAATTTCTCAAGATGGTGCGCGCATTTATTTCCATTAACCGTTCAATGCGAGATTTACTGCTTCTAATAAAAGTTTCTTTGTATAAATCGGTGTCTTTTAACTTCATCTTGTTTCTAAGCACACAGATTTTTTCTTCTTTGTATATGTAGAGCATGTTCTTGCTTATCAAATCAACCGAGAGATATAAATTCTGTATGGAGGTGATGAAGATATTATTGCTGTAGACACAATCCAGGTTCGAATTTAATTTTAAAATGATTGTATAAAAACTGTGCTGTTCTATTATACGTCTAACTTGCTTTTTTGTTTAATAAAAATTTACATAAAGTCTTGCATGTTTATAGTTTTCTTTTTCAATTTGATTGACAAATTTGATTTATATTTAGAGTTTAGGATGCAGCCTTCTGGAAACGTGCAATAGCCCATAATCTCGATTGATACATTATATTTCAAATTGTAGCTATCTCAGACAAAGGCACTTGTTTGGGAAATTAAGTTTTAACCCATAGTTTAATAATAACAAACATTTACATCCGAAATAAGTGCCTGTGATCCCAGCTGTAGAAAAATATGGCGGGAACTACTTCGTTTGTTGCCAAATACATGTATAGCTTTATGACTTTGCACGTTAGCTTTCATTTCATATAAAATTAATAAGAAAACTTTGAAAACTTTTTGTAGACTTTATTATTTTGTCAAAGAGGCACAATGTCCATGATTCTTTATCTTTAGAAGGATAAACAATTTCCTCCATTATTTATCAAGAACAAGTCCAATCCTAACACGGTTACACTGAACTGGATTGATGGCATCCATGACAGCCTTATCTCTTGTCTCTCGCACAAGTCGATCATAATCATCATAACTGTCGACGCGAAGATGTGTGCAGTTGGTCTTCCCATCTTGAGAAACCATGACCTTTAATATATATTCCGTCTTATTATCTGTTGGATCATTGCGACAGATGTAGCAGAGCGCACGGGGAGGATACAAATTCGACTGGAAAGATTTCCTGCAACTATGCAAGTCCTCGACGATCCTTTGAAGCTGTTTATCAGCATCAATAACTCGACTAAAAGCCATTTTACTCATTTTCACCTGCAATACAAATCACTGACATTACTATAAATCTAAAAAGAACTTCAAAAATAGAGGGTAATACAATATTTTGATGATAAGCTAAATTGTTTTGTATTTTTTTTTTATTCAACGTAACATTTGTGGAAAATGCCATGACTCTGCACGCGGTGTTGATACTATAAAGTCTTGCTCTTTATATGCCGTTAAGAAACTGGCATTTTCAGGACATTAATGTTACTAAATATTTAAAATAAAATTAATTAAAATATCCAAGGTAATATTTTTTTTTTTTAAAATCTCTTTTTCATAATTTTAAGTTATTTAGGTATGATAAGTCTTTATTCATTATAGGTGATAACAGCGAAATTCCCGTGTTCAACCTTACAGAAGTAGATTCACATCTAATCTTCTGAATTAGATGAAATTTAAGGAATACAGTACTTGTTTGCATGCATTCTTTGTGATATTGTTGGATTTTAACATCATTTTTCTCTTTTGTATGCATGTCAATACCCCGCCCCCCCCGCCCCCGCCCCCTTTTTGATATAAAAGAGCTAATGGGAATGACAAAACAAGAACATTTCAATTTAAGTAAGGCTGTTTGATTTTTTTCATCAGTTTAGCAAGCTCCTATAATTCAAGAACCAGACTACTTATCAACAAAAACACTTCAGTACAAAAACAATTATATAATCATTAGAAGACAAAAGAATTTGATGAGTCACAAAATCATTTGCATTAAAATTTTAATTTGAAAAAAAAAAAACAGTGATAATTAAAAAAAAAAAGAAATTAATCTGTGCTGAACGTATAAAAATATATATTTCCTTTTTTTCCAAACGCTAGTTTAAAGACTCTTACTTTTTTTGAAATCTTTTCAGAGGTAGTTCTTTATATAGCCATTATTGTGTAAAACTCCGCCCACTTTACATTGAATAGGAGTTATGTAATCCTCATTAGTTGTACCAACATCCAATGAAAAGTGCTCTTTACTCCAACGTCAGCCGTTCCTTTTCATGATTCGACATGTTTTTGTAAGTTATATATTTTTACAACTATGATTAACAAGAGGCCCAGGGGCCACAGCGCTCACCTGAGCACATCAGCTAGCCAAAAAACCCACATATATCAGAACTAAAAGTTAACTTAAGTGGGGGGGGGGGCTTGAACTTTAACCCCCAAAGGGATCATAATTTGAACGAATTAGAATCTACATTACCTGACGATGATTCCATATAAATATTACTAATCATGGCTTTGAAGTACTTGAAAGAAAAGATTTAAAAAGGTTTCCCTATATATTTAATATTTCTATGTAAAACCTTGGTCGGCCATTTTGGCCACACCCTTACCCTGGGGTCATGCTTTGAACAAACTTGAATATACACTACCTGAGGATAATTTCACATGAGTTTCATCTTTCAAGATTCAATGTTTCTTGAGAAGAAGATTTTTAAAGATTTTTCCTACATATTCCTATGTAAAACTTTGATCGGCCATTTTGGCCCCTCCCCTCCCTACCCCCGAGGGTCATGACTTGAACAAACTTGAATCTACACTACCTGAGGATGATTCCACATGAGTTTTATCTTTCCTGGCCCAGTGGTTCTTGAGAAGATTTTTAAAAAATATTCCTATATATTCCTATGTAAAACTTTGATCGACCATTTTGGCTTCGCCCTACCCCCGGCGGTCATGACTTGAACAAACTTGAATCTACACTACCTGAGGATGATTCCACATGAGTTTCATCTTTCCTGGCCCAGTGGTTCTTGAGAAGAAGATTTTTAAAGATTTTTCCTATATATTCCTATGTAAAACTTTGATCGGCCATTTTGGCCCCGCCCTACCCCCGGGGGTCATGACTTGAACAAACTTGAATCTACACTACCTGAGGATGATTCCACATGAGTTTCATCTTTCCTGGCCCAGTGGTTCTTGAGAAGAAGATTTTTTTAAAATGCCAATAATTTTTCTCTAATTCATGATTATCTCCCCTTGGAAAAGGGCGTGGCCCTTCATTTGAACAAATTGAATCCCCTTCACCCAAGGATACTTTGTGGCAAGTTTGGCTGAAATTGGCCCAGTGGTTCTAGAGAAGAAGATGAAAATGCGAAAAGTTAACGACAACAACGACAACGACGACGACGACGACAGACAACGGACAAATTTTGATCAGAAAAGCTCACTTGAGCCTTCGGCTCAGGTGAGCTAAAAAAATCAAGATATTATATTTTGTCCTCTCAAGGATTGCCCGAAAATGGAGAAAGAAAGATTATATTAAAAAATTATAACATTGTAATAAAATATCTCTAATTTTTTTTTTAATTTACATGCAAAAATGTATAATCTTCCTTCTGGTGTTACTAATTTAATATAAACTGAAATAATTCTACGTATACCCCACTCTGTAATAAGCTAACCTTTGTAAAGAATCAAATCGTGAAGATAGAAAATCGGAACTCTTAAAACATCAGCGGAATCAGGTGCCATAGAATAGTAAGCATCCACTGTCTAACTTTCACACCCACCGTGTGCTCATTGTCATAATCAGCGAAACACAAAATCCAAAGACAATTAGGCGTATAAATAATAGCCTAATAATTTGTATGAAAAATGTTAGTTCCAGCATATGACTTAATGTTTGTTTCTGTATAAAATTTGTAGCACATGTACGTCTAGTAAATATTTTACCAGAGCAAGGAAATACCTTAAGTAAAATTCAAATTTTACTGAAGAATATTTTTCTTCATATCTTGTAGTTGTTGGAAAGTGCTGTACGGTATCAGATTCTTTTATTTTTCGGTAGTTGTAAAGTTTTTTTTTTTGCTTGACGTCCAAGTTACAGAAGGCTTTAACTTTTTTCATTTTCGTAGGTTAAAGCTCATTCAAAATCTCTAGTTCTATCTTTTAAAAAGCATTTTCTGAATTTTTATAGAAGCATTATATAAAATAATCATTCTTAAGCACTGCATAATGTTCTTAGCTAGCAATGTTTTCTTGAACGCCCAGTCGTTGTCAAATAATATTCTAACAGAACTTTTGTTGAATTCTTATTGTTAAGGTGTACTGACTTTCTTAATCATAACACTGGTTAAGACACAGCGGTCTTTAGAATACAACACTTACTAGTAATACAATACCTGATTAGTAGACACGTTTTTCTATAATCCACAAATAGAATCATTGTCTATGTACAACTTGTTAATTTGAGAATAAAATATTAGGGAAAATTTGTAACCTTATTTGGAAACATAATTAATGGGTACATTCACTTTTTGTCAATATTTACTCACACAAAAATCTGGCTTTTTCATATAAGATACTTAACAGAAATGCAAAATGCATCAGTTGGATTTCATGCATAACGAAATCCAACTGCAATCAAAGCGGCCGAAAGAGCTGCGACCGATAGTATTGTTCTCCCGCCTAATTGGCGCATTTTGCATTTCTGTGAAGTATTTTACATAAAAAGAAGCCACATTTTTTGTGTAACTAAACATTGGCTAAAAGGATATGAATTCGTAAATAAATATAAATATATGGACTATTTGGACTGATTTAATTTACGTAGGGTTAGGCCGAACACACAGAATAAATTCAATTATTTAGAAAATCATTTTATTATAAAAATTTCTTATATGATATTATATAATAAATATATTTTTGCATATCACGTGCGTTTGGTTACTCTATTGAAATCTAAAGGCATGTTTATTTAGTTTATACTTACATGTTCCCAAAATATACAGCATTGTTTAAAATCATCCAATTTTTTTCAATTATTTGTCTGGAATTAATCTTTAATAAGTAAGTAATTGGTTTATTATAATGACACGTGTTACGTACAAAGAACTATTACAAACCTTTAACATAGACTAAATTAAATTAAATATTTTTAAATAAGGTCATGGGTTTTCCCTAAAAATATGAAGTTTTTCAAATTAACAAGTAGTACATAAACGATGATCTCATTTGTGAATTATAAAAAAAAAAACATGTTTACTAATCAGATATTTTATTAATAATTATTAATAATATTGAGTGTTGTATTCTAAAGACCGCTTTGTTTAAACCAGTATCAAGGTTTTAAAAAGTCAGTACATCTTGACAATAAGAAAACATAAGTTCTCCTAGGATTTTCTTTGTCAAGACTACGACTGGGCGTTCACCAAAGCCTTTGCTAGCTAAGAACTCTGAGCAATGCTTATGAAGGGTCATTTTATTAAATGCGTCTATGAAAATTCAGAAAATGCTTTGGTAAAAATAAAACCATATATTTTGAATGAGCTTCAACCTACAGAAATGGCAATGAATACTTTGTAGTCGTTACTAAAGGTTAGAGCCTTCTCTAACTTTGACATCAAGCAAAAACAAAAAACAAAACAAAACAAAAACACAATTTTTTTTTTTAGAAAAGCTCTACAACTACCAAAAAATGAAACAATCTTATACTGTACAGCAATTTCCAACGACAACAAGTTTGGAATTCAAAAAATATATTCATCAATAAAATTTGAATTTAACTTAAGGTATTATCTTGCTCTTTTGACGTCCGTGCGTTAGAGATTTTATACAGAACAATCTAAAATTCAGTCAAATGCTGACACTAACATTTTTTATACATATTATTCGGGTTTTATTTAAACGTTAAATTGTCTTTGGATTTTTCTGTTCGTCCGATCATGACAATAAGCACAAGGTGGGTGTGTAAGTTTGACCGCGGATGCTTACTATTCTATCGCACCTAATCCCGCTGATGTTCTTAAAAAATCCGATTTTCTATCCTCGCAATTTAAATTGTTTAAATTATTTTTTTGAGCTTAATGATTATTGTCTCGATATTTCAGGCAAGCTTGTCAGCAAAATCAACTGACAAAACTCAATTTATTTCAGTATAGGGTATACGTAATATTACTTTAGGTTAAACAGTATAATTAAAATTAGACTTCTAAGATCCATGCCGAATTCACTCTTCCGCAGAGTAAATACGGAGCGGATCTAAGAAGTCTTACTTTAACTTGATTGTCATTTTATATTATATCAGTACGACCAGAAGGTAGCTTTACAAAAGTAATTAGTTCTACACATTTGAGCATGTTAATTATAATAAAAAATTGACGGAATTTTTTTTATTACAACGTTAAATATTTTTTAAAAATAATCTTTATGTCTCCTTTTAGACAATCCTTGATAGAACAAGATATAATATCTTAATTGTTTTTGAAATTATGGTTGAAAAAAAATTTATCGTACAAAAATACGTTGGTTCTTGTAGAGAATCAGCTATACGTAGGAGTAAAGAATACTTTTAAAGTTTCTTTTCATTGGATGTTGGTACAACTAATGAGGATTACAGAACTCCTATTCCAGATGTAGTGGGCGGAGTTTTATACAATATCTCTATATAAATCACGACCTCTGCAAAGATTTTAAAAAAGTAAGAGTCTTTTAAACCAGCGTTTGGAAAAAAGGTAATTTTTTTTTTTATTAATTCAGCACAGATTAATTTCTTTTTGTAATTGATGAATGGAATTTGTTTTTTTTTAATCTAAATTTTATCCAAATGAATGTTCTTCTTAGTAGATAAATGCTTTTGTACTGATGCGTTTTTGTTAAGCAGTAAACTGGTTCTTGAACTATAGGAGGTTGTTAAACTGATAAATAAAGTTAAACAGCCTTATATTGAATCGAACTTTTCTTTTTTCCAGTCCCAGTAGTAAAGCATTCTTTGTAAAATAAAAGGGGGGGTATATACATGTATAAAAAGAGTGATGGAGAAGTGTCGCTATTAATTACCCTACTATATTTAAAAAGCTAGTATATCAAGAAATCTGGAAATATAATAACTATTTTGGGGTAGGGTGAGTGTTGGGGGGCATTGGGGGGTCACATTCTCATTTTAAGTAAAATATTAACCAAATAAAAAGGGATGTCGGCTTTTGAATGAAAACATTTAAAACAGAATATTATTCTAATATAATGGAAGAAGGGCATCCTATCCCTACTTGGTACTCCGGACATCAGACAATTGAAAAATAGAGTACATTTGACGCTACTGACGTCAATCGTATAATGGCGTTTTTTCTCGTACCTTTGACAAAATGACTACATTTTTTAAATGCTTGCATTTATTTCATGCAAACAATTACCTTTAAAATTGTGTTAGATTCTTAAAAAGTATATAATATGTTCTTTCAAGTTACTGTATGATTTGTATAAATATGACATAAGTTGATCCTCGTATTTTGATATTTAACTAAGACATAAACGTAATAGTACAGCAACTCATACGTGCATAACAAAATCGCTACACTTAACAAGTCCTTAATTATATAAACGTTTTAGTAGTAATATAACATGTAGTATCATAATTAAAATTTAGAAAAATTGATACGTAAGAATAATTAGTCAAAATTTATCTCTTTTTTATTTGGCATTTATGTCTAGTACACATTGCCATAGGGGCCAATATCAGCGTTAGGAAACGATTTTTTTTCTGTTAGACACTTAACATACTGTTACGCTTTGTAAATTCGGCCAAAACTCATGAAATTGATAAAATGATGTTAAAGATTCAACAATATGGCAAAGAATGCATACATGTCATTGTATTTCCTAAATTTCATATAAATAAGCAGATTGGAAGTGAATCTTTTCATATGTTTCACGGACTACAGTTTTTGTAATGCTGGGCACGGGAATTTCGCCGTAATTATCTTATATGAATTAAAACGTATCATTACTAAATAATTTATAATTATTAAAAAGAGATTTTTTGTAAAATCCTTTACCTTGGATAATAAATTTAATTTCATTTTTATTTTCTAGTAACATTAACATTACATCTTGGAAACATTTCTTTACGGCATATAAAGAGTAAGATTTTATAGTATCAACACCCTGGGCAACGTCATATCAGTTTTTGCGCAAATCTCACGTAAAATTGAAAAAAGAGAAAACCCAAGCATTTTAGTTTATTATCAAAACATTGCATTCTCTATTTTAGGTTTTCTTTTAGATTTATTGTCATATCTATTGATTTATATTGCAGGTGAATATGAGTAAAATGTCTTTTGGTCCAGTTCTGGATGCTGATAGACAGCTCCAAAGGATTGTCGAAGACTTACATCGTGGCAAGAAATCTTTCGCATTTCAGCAACATATACATTGTATGGCTCTCGAACCTGTTCTATGATACGGGAGGGTGCGTTATTATTAATTTTCAAAGGAATAAAAAAAATTACGTTGACCTAAATTTTATGGAGAGAAAATATTAATACATATACCCGGTATTTTGGTAAGAAAGATAAAGAAATGGGTTGTGTGTCCTTCTATCTGTCTTATTCTCTTTCTCGATGAGTATAGATCATTTCATCGGTTTTTCGAAAGATATATGATGCTGTCTTTTACTTAAATCTTAGTTCAGAAATTTTACTTTTAACATATTTTTGTTCAGAATTTAAGTTAAGGGCATCCAGGGTATAAAATGTTGACGCACTTTGATATTTTTTTTTTCAAAATGTGTTGATTTTGTCCCAATTTTAACCCACTTGGAATTCTTTTTCAAAATGCAAAATGCATAAAGTGCGTTGCCACAGTGCAATTTCTAAAACGAGGTAAATTATTGATAAACAAGTTGATGAAACAGGAATATCAGATTTCTCCTTGTTTTATCTTACATTGAATATCACGACGAGAAGTGAAATACATACCGAATTTCAAGGTCAGACATTGAATAAATGGCAAGGTGTTACCGGTAAGATTGTATTGTATCTAAACAGGGTTAAATGTATCATGAAAGATAATCAGAATTTCATCATGAAATAAATATTTGATCAATAATCAATATGTATTAACTTTTTGTAACAGCTATACTTGACTAAACATGAAAATATGCTGTGTGCAGTTGCAGCAGATGTAAAAATTGCAGCAATTATCAAAGACTGGTTTAACTTTGATGACAATGGAAAAGGACGAAGAAAATGGGGAAAAAAAACGTGAATATGTGGAAAATAAGTAAATCTAAATAAGATCAAAGATCGATGTCATCTATTGTTATCACCTCTCTCCAATCTCTTATTTCTTTATAAAGCTGTATACACGAGTGTTTTACGCAGTACAGTGAAGGTTACAAATGGAAATATCTGCGATTTTTTAAAGATAAAAATAACATCCTTTATAGGAATGGGTGATTCTTTTTGGACTTCACTGATATAAAAATGTAAAGTGGTTTAAATCTACATATTGAGGACATTTATATTTTTTTGTTTAGACTTGTGACGTCGACGTCACATCATTTTAGCAATTATGCTTGCAGTTTAGAGGTCATCTATAATTTCCAATATTGCAAGGGCATAACCAAGTTAAAAACCTTAGCTTAATATATAATCCTTTTCAACACTATATGTATTTTTTGAAAAGTGCTGCAAACCTATATAGATTCCCTTATTGAATTGCTAAAATTTAATTTGTCGGACATCTAGTTGAATATTTTGCTGGTCAACTACATTGAATTTAGTTATAATTAATTTATTTGCAAGATTTCATGAGGTTCGCAGCACTTTTCAAATAACTTAATGCTGCTTCAGATCAGTTTACGTGTAAAAACTTGTCAAGATACATTGAGGGTATGTCCTTGCATTAAATCGTTTCATTAGGGCCCTTCTACTTTATACAAACACAGGACAATATCACTTGTCTGAAGAATATACGGACAATTTATAAATAATATAGTAAAATAGACATCGCATCCAAGTTAACGGCCTTTTATTTAAATTGCAATCAATATTTTATTTAAGAACCTAAGACATTTTTCATTGTACAAAATGTGACTTTATCAGCCTCTCACTGTATACAAACTGTGTCATTTTTGCAAGATGGCGTCACATTGACAAGTGCACTGCGATCGATGCAACCTTTATATATTGTTGTGTGGGATTTAAACAAACGACAAAACTGCATATAACAGTACGTTTTATGTAGTCTACAGCTATCCAGCAGTTTGAAACAGCAAATATTTTCATTTTATGGTATTTTGAAGACCGTCCCGTACAAATTAGGCCCCGCCTCTTTACCGTTACCTTAACTGTGCTGTGTACTTGTTTTTTTTTTTAGTTATAGGGTACTTTTTTTTTTATCTAAAGTCAAATCTTAATCAATACTGTTTTACATGCTACCAGTTTGTAAATATTAAAATGAAACAGACTCGGATCAAAAAGGGTTGAAGGGGAGGAAGAGGAAAAGAATTTACAGAAGGAGAAGTGATAATACCCACATACTCAATCGATGAAAAAGCTCAATTTTTTTACAAGTATAAAAAACTGACCAAGAGCAATAAATCTATTCGATAGTTGTCAGGGGTTGGGGGCGTTTTTATTCATAAATTTGTTGCATGGTCGTCAGCTTTCCCACATCACAACCACAGGCCCTTGTTTCTGAGATAAATTTTTAACCCATAGTACAATAATAACACAAGGTATCTAACTCCGAATTACACTCAGTACCCCCTCCTCAGAAACGCTCTCATTTACAACTTCAGAGGAAATGCAATGGCAAAGTGTGTAATATCATTGTCTTCTACGATAATTTATCTACACAACCATATGTGGCATGCATGTATTTGTTTTCGTTTATCTCCGTAAATAGCGTCAAAACTTGCTTGCCGAGTGGAAAAGTCGAACTAAACCACGAAACGGTATGTTTATATACATATCTAATTAAGTATATAATTAAGATAAAGTCAACAGAAAATAGCACAAAATCAGTCATTAATGTGCTATTTTCTCAACCTCCTGGTAGGATATGCAATATTCACTTCAGGTTTATGATAATTTCCTAACATCAAATAGAAAAACTTGGTGTAGCAAAATTGCTCAGTTTCATCTCTAGTTTAAGAAAATATCAATTGTTTCGTTATATTTCAATTATTTACAAAACGCCAACAGTTTGATACATGTATCTGTGATGGGGGTTAAAGGGTTAAGATGGGAGACGTAAATAAACAGAAAAACATGTCAACATAAAATATTGTCTATTTCTTGTAAACTGAAAATTGATTCAAATGCATAATTCTGATACTGAAAGTTCGTAATACATGCTACTTATGAGATATTTTTGAATTGCGAATATCAGGAGAACTATTTTACATTAAAAGTTCAATAAAGAGATTGCCTGAATGGAGCTCACTGCCCTTGTCGATTTTTTTAAAGATTAATTTATTGATTAAAAAAAACAAATATGCATTTTAAAAAATTCTTTTACTTAACAAAATTTATCATTAAATCTATATAAAATCTTTCTTTCAAAATATATTGTTCCATTGGGTACGAATTTAATTTTATAACATTTTTTGCAAAAACCTACGACATCATAGGAAGATGGAATTACCTTAAGTTTACCATAATGTTTATTTTTTTCTAGCATAGAAAACGAAAATGAATACTGTATTGTAAATCCCTAAAGCGTAGTCGATACAAATGTATCTTAATATCAAGTTAAGAGCCATATTAAGAGACTTCTTTTCATGTAGAAATTGTTTTTAAAAAAATGTCTAAAATGATTTCCTTTAAAAACACAAAAAAGTTCTGTTAATTGAAGGGGCGCATAAGAAATTAGTACACATAGGAAATTCACTGTATTGTTGGAAAACTTGATTTTCCAAACTACAAAACAATATGATAAACCGTCGGAAGGGTTGAATAATAATATTATGAGAAAAATAAATGCTCTGATGAACTCAATGCACAGGAGAATCAAGACTGGTACTTATGCTTAAGGGAGATGATGAGAATTTTTATTTTAATTTTTATGGGGTATCGACACATCAATGTAAATAATTCATGAATTATCAAAGTCACACAAGATTTTGGTAAGTTGTTGATTAAAGATGAATTAAAATGTTTGATAACAATTCTGGAAAACATATTCGAAATAATACTTTTAATTTAATTCAAAAATTTCTATGCGCTTCTTTTTCCTCTCGGTATATATGAGACAGAATAAGGCCTTAGAAACATACTAGAATTCCCTAAAATTGAAAAAAACAAAAGAGATTGAAGTGCTTTCTCTTTATTTTGGTTACATGTAAAATACAAAAGAAATACATGCTTTTGAATTACAGTTATTAGGTTATTTGTTTAATCAAACAATAAGGGTATATATTTTCTCAAAGGTTGAAATCGATTCAGGCATTGAATTATGTTTTTTCTTGTTGTCCAATGGACTTTTTCCTTGGAGGCAAATGGACAAGCATCCTATTTTTTAACATCTGAAGCCAAAGCTTTCAATGTTGTCATGTTGATGACCTTTTTCGAAAGGTTGTACGCATCACTGACAGAGAGAGCGATCTTGGCAATCAGGGCAACGCCGTCTGTTGCGAATGCAGCAACAATAGTCGCGGCTATCAGAGCGATGGTTTTAATTCGTTCCAACCATGACATTTCCGACAAGGCAATTTTTATAACTTTCCAGAATATGCCAAAAGAATAGGTGTCTTTCAGCAAAATGAAAATTGCCTTTGCCTTTCCCCAAGTATTTCCTATTGTCCAGCTCTGCAGAAATTCGTCTATGATTCTTCTGAAAGCGGGCTGTTCCACTATTGGAATGATTTCTTGGATTATTTTGCGTATCAAGGTCTCCTTCATGAAAACTTTAACCCCAATGACTCCAAGAACCAGAAATATACATTCAACGACAATGCTAGCTATTTGTAAAGTACTTGCATATGCGATGCCTTCCATCGAGGTAAGATGTATTGGGTCAAGGAATTTTTTGTTTCCACGCTCAAAAGTTGCTTTAGAGCCCGTTATCGTCATCGTAAATGTTTCCTCATCCACATACTCTGATATTTTCTTATAATCTTCATCCGAGAGAAGCTTTCGCACCTTTCCTCGCAATTCTGCGTCTGGAAGTTTGGAGAAATCAGCAAGGGAGTTGGTCAGGGTAGCTTCCTTTACAGCGCAGTTCCTCATATGCTCTTGTATTTCCCTGCGCTCGTCCTGAGAACATTCTTGTATGGTAGGTTCCACGATTTCCAGTGCCATCTTCAGCACACCGTCGACAATAGCTACAAAGACAATACAGATTACCATGCCTTTAATTAGAATTAAAACATAAACTGTTAGCAATCGAAATACAATGAAATTTAAAGCGGCAATACGGCTGCAAATCGTGTGCAATTTCATTCAGATTTACGAAATATATCATTCAGGAATAAGGTAAAAAGTTGAAGTAAGCATTAGAGAAAAATAGATATTCTCTCCTCATGTAAAATTAACGTAATTAAAATCTGCCGGAAAATCAAGGGTTGTACAACTTAGTTCTGTTTATTTGTACCACGTGAATTCTAAAATGACACGTGCATACAATGTAAGGTTTACTATTATAATGGAATATTAAGTAAAAGCAATTCTGAGAATCAAAATATCTTAACTTTCCGATAAATTAATAATAGTTGTCTGCATTCAGACAAATTTAACATGATTAAGTACAAATGTTGACGTTTTGTGTATTGGGGTGCAGGAAAGGAAAATCCACCAAATCATACGTCATCGCGGCAAAATGTCAAACAAAATATCTTTCTGCAGTTCCAATACAATTTGCACTTCAAATGGCAATAATTTTTATATTTCATAAGTGCATTTTTACGTTTAGTTTACACTGATTTTTTTCTTCTTTGAAAGCCATGGAGATACGAGGAATGAAAGCATGTATCAACAAACCTGTAGGGTAAAACCTTCGCGAGCCCCACGTGAATGTCGCGGAGATCCCGTTTCTCGTTCATCCAATGATTATATTAATCTCCCAACTAAATTTTTGTCAGGAAAGTTTCTTTTTAATTTCAAGCCCTATTTTTGGTTTTATTCTTCGTTTTGGTCGACTTTGTCAATGTAGCAGGCCTACCGAGCTTCCCTCTCTTACCATGTATACCATGCTGTTTTGTTTATGAAAACTATACGCATTCGTGAATAGCATGGAATGTGGAACCTCGAACACGTTGCGATGTATATATTTATGGGCCATGAATAATTATTAATTTTAATGAAATAATCAGAATTATTTACTTATGAAATTTGTAATTTTCTAAAAGTGTATACATTTATTAGTATGAAAAAAATTCCAAATCCTACAGAAAATTTTTTATTAACAAGTCTGTTTTTGAAGAGATGCGTGATATTGCCTCTTTAATAATATACAGATTTTTTCCAAAATTTGTGAGATTCTTTGAATTATCCTTGGATATTTGTATCTCATGAATATTGAATGAACCTTAACTTCAACATGCTGAGTTGACATAATACATAAATGTATAAGTATTTAAGGAACAAACGTTTAAAATCTTTAAAATAATGTCACTCATAAGAATAATTAAGGTATCTCTCTAAATAAAATCATAGATACATTTAAATGGAGCAGCCATCTTCTTAATTGGTGGTTCCTAAAAAGTGAAATAGATTAGCTTTATAAATACTGATTCAAAAACCAAAATAATTTTAAAAAACAACAACATTTATATCGATACAGGTGCAATATATTCTATTTACATAAGCATTTATTTACTCACAAGAGGAGGATTTATGTATTTGATAAGTCAAAAAATGCATTTGTATTAAAAGTTAAACACAACAAAAAATCACTAGTGATACCAACACCCAGGTATTGATTTAAAAAATTTATCTGTGCTGAACTAATAATGAAAAATTGAATTAAATTTTTAGAAATTTCCCGTTGATATTTTTTCACTTATCTGAGCTGAACTAATAAAAAATCATTACCTTTTTTCCAGACCCTGGGTTAGAAGATTCTCACTTTTCTTTGAAACTTCAGCAGATTTAGTCATTTATGTAGCAGTTATTGTGAAAAACCCCGCCGACTGCACCTTAAGAGGAGTTATGTAATCCGCATTAGACGTACCAACATCCAATGAAAAGAAACTTGAAATTACTTTTTATTCTTATATCAGCATTTTTTTTTCAATAACCGACATATTTTGTCAAATACATTGCTTTTTTTATTTTACATTTATATCTGTATCCATGAAGAAAGTATAATATCCTTTAATGAAGTATTCTCATTAACTTTTTTCCTCTCAAGGTTGTTGTAAAATACACAAACAGAGATTATATTTCAACTGATGACATTACAATAAATAATCTCTATTATGTTTTTTATATATATTTACGCGCACAAATGTATACGTTTTAAAGAACTGAGTAATTTTTGTTACAATTGAAGTTATATATGCATGTATTACATATACCCTACTCTGAAATAAATTGATTTTGGTAAGCTGATTTGACTGTCATGCATGAAAGATTCAGGTAAGAACAATCATCAAGCTCAATTTTATTAAATGAATGATATTTGCATTCTCTCTGTTTTCTCCCAGCATGAACCTGCACTCGCCACTTGCGTTTATAGGACTATGAACGCAACTCATTCCGCTCAGAGTGCAAATTCGGCATTTTAGAATTTATATATGTTTATCAATGAAAGACAAGTTGGACGTTAACGGCCTCTTAAAGACTGTTATTGAGAGCATGAGATGTATGCCGGCAAAATCCTTGTAAAATCCCCCATTTGCCAAGTACTTTCGTTTCTATATCTTAACATTTGGACAAAATAAACAGATAAACAGGGAAAACACCTTTTTAGAGGCCATCGAAGTCCATCTTGCCCTTTATTGATAAATTTATTTTTTATTCGTTGGTATTTACCAGTGACGGGCCTGATGTAAAATCACGGAAGACAGTACAAAATACATGTTTGTCAAAAAAATTGAAGAAAAAGAAAGGTATAACAAAACATTTATTGACTGAGTTCTCGGGCAAAATGCGTTTTGTCGACCCTTGAACCAAACTCTAACGGCCTAAGGCAAACAGTTTGGTTCTTAGGTCCGACAAAACACAACGCATTTTTGACATACATTTATTTTGTACTGTCTTCCGTGATGTAACATCAGGTACGTCACTGTTGAATACCAAGAAATAATCATGCCAAAGCTGAAGAATACATGTATATTGAAAAATGTTTTGTCTGATACATCATATATTGAAAATGAGCCAGATTTGCCTGTACATGGAGCTGAATTTCAATTTAGAATCCCAGGTATGCAGATGTTGTGTGGGATAATTATACCTAAAGTAGATCAGAATTACTTGAAAGGTACAGAGGCTGCCAGAATTATTATATGTACTGGGCTTTGAGATAATTCTTCCATAACATTTTTGGTGAATTAGGGCAAATGAAGGGGGGGACTATTATATCTTAAAAGAGAAAAACACTAACTTCAATTGATGTATAAAATGATTAATGGTTCTGCACCTGATTATTTGTTTGGTTTCATTTAACTTTTTTCCAGTTCAACATGCATACAACCTAAGGTCTGGTTGTAGTAATTTATGTATACCAGTTTGAAAAACAATGTCGTACTATAATAGTTTTATTCCCTCGACCATTAAACTTTGGATGAGTCTTAGTGAGGATGTAATAAACCATCCTTTGCTACCTACCTTTAAAACAAACCTTAAAAATTGGGGAGCAACTAATAAACCTTGAAGGTATTTTTACTTCGGTAATAGAAAAGAAAATGTCTTGCATTGTAAGTTGCGAAACAATGCTAGCAATCTTAAATGTACATTTTAGAAGTCTGTTTTATCAGATATTCAGTCCTGTCAAAAGTGTGAATTTCATACTGCGAATTCTGTACATTATCTTATCGGTAGCTCAGTCGGTAGAGCGCTCGCTTCGTGATCGGGAGGTCGTGAGTTCGAATCTCGGCTGCAATTGACCTAACTCGATAGAAATGTGTAGTAACTGTTCCATCGCCATGCGCTCGGCACTTTGAAGTGAAAGTTGCGGGTCCTTCGGATCAGACCTTAAAACCGAGGCCCCGTGTCAGCGGCAGGCGTTGCCACGATAAAGATCCCTCACTGCTTAATGACCCTGAGTGCCGAGTACAGGTCAAAATTTGAAACCCTTCACCGGCATACGCTGACGTCTCCAAATGAGTGAAAAATTCTCGAGACGTTAAACAATATACACTCAATCAATCAACTGCTCATCATACATGAATATTGTTGAAAGAAACTTATTGGTAACAAAAATTAAATGCTTTTGATGTTGCTTTTGAGATCGACTCTCTATTAAGAGGAAAATGTCAATACTCTTATCAAAAATGTAAAATATTTAAATATGTACATGAATTTTTTTACATCTTTTAAGAGACTAAATCAGTAACACTGGTATATTAAATAGATAATCAAATTAAATTTTTTTTCAAAATATTAATTTTGTATTATTTTTAAGCTGAAACAGAATGTAAATAATATGTATACAGTTAGGTTGTTGTCATCTGTTTTATATAATATTGATGAATAATACTTGATAATGAATCTGTGTTTTTCAAAATGACCTTATTGTTTATCATGTACATGTATCATTACTTACTATTGTAGCTTGATGTATTATACAAGGAGAGGATCTACATAGACATTGTCTGTTGCCCAATCCTTATTGAATTATTCAATAAAATATGTTTAAAGTGTTTTCCTTTGCAGGTTTACAAACAATATTCATTGTAGTGCTAATGCAGTCTTTTTCCTCATAGTCTTTAACCTAGCGAGGCAGAGGGCTGTCTGGGGATGGGGACCTAACACTTTTTAGCTAACCTAAGCCGAAGGCTCAAGTGAGCTTTTCTGATCAAAATTTGTCCGTCGTCTGTCGTTGTCGTCGTTGTTGTCGTTGTTGTCGTAAACTTTTCACATTTTCATCTTCTTCTCAAGAACCACTGGGCCGATTTCAACCAAACTTGGCACAAAGTATCCTTGGAAGAAGGGGATTCAAGTTTGTTCAAATGAAGGGCCACGCCCTTTTCCAAGGGGAGATAATCATAAATTTGTTAAAAATTAATGGCATTTTTAAAAAATCTTCTTCTCCAGAACCACTGGGCCAGGAAAGATGAAACTCATGTGGAATCATCCTCAGGTAGTGTAGATTCAAGTTTGTTCAAATCATG
>PRKT01000165.1:397806-413796 GCA_003671525.1 Saccostrea glomerata | reverse complement strand
CCCGGGGCTAGGGTGGGGCCAAAATGGCCGACCCAAGTTTTACATAGGGATATATAGGGAAACCTTTTTAATTTATCTTCTTTTCAAGTACTTCAAAGCTATGATTAGTGATATTTATATGGAATCATCCTCAGGTAGTGTAGATTCTAGTTTGTTCAAATGATGAACGCCTGGAGGGGGGGGGGGATTAAATTCAAGCCCGATGTGCTCAGGTGAGCGCTGTGGCCCCTGGGCCTCTTGTTAATAATTATATTTAATACATTACCAAGGGAGCAATATGAGGATCAATATTGAAGACCTTTCTTGTCGAGAAATTGTTGATTCCAATAACAAACCACTACATGTAATTAAGAGTGTATTAAAATTAAGAATGACCTCTCTCCCTCTCTCTCGTAGGTTTTTAAAAAGCTTTCTTTTATTTTATAACAATATTACATCTCTTAATTTTTACAATGTGTTACAGCTGTATATTCATAAACTTCGGTAAATTAAAATTAAGCTAATAATCACTGGGCGGTCATTTTATTTGCTTACATCGCATGTCTGTAAAGTATCTTACATAATAACGTCCTTCGTTGAAGTTCATATTTACGAAAAAATAGGCAATCTTGCATTTTCTCCTTTAACAAAATTTTCTGAGGGTATGATGTCATCCAAAAATTAGAAGAACTATTCGAGATGCATAACACATTACCTATATACTTAATTTCTGTACCTTGCGTAATGTGGACGAAATAATCCCTACTACAGCCATGCATACTAATTCATACCCCAAAGTTTAAGTTGTTAAAGTTGTGTTCAAGGAAAATTGACTGAGTTAAATTACGTAGGTTTATGTGGAGGACAGCATGTATATAGTTAAGAATAACATTTATGCTTTAATATTTCCATTTCTAATTTTTTTCTCTGTGATAACTCTTTGAAAGTTAGGGGTAGTTTATTTCTTGATAATTCTGCCAGAATGTAAATTAGGCAGGTCAATAGGTCGGGAGCTAAGGAGGCCTAATACGCATGCAATTCTCGTGCGCATCTGTCTCTGACGCTAAGGAGGCCAAATATGCATGTAAATCTCGTGCGGATGCCTTTGTGTTTGACGTCGGTTGGCGAGGACTATTGAAATTGGTATGGAAGTCATCATGTGATTTAAATCTATTTATCTACATTTTCAAAGTCTAAATCTACAATTTTATTTCACAATGAAATGGAAATATAAGGAATCACTGTCTAGTTAGGAGGGTATGTCAGGGACATCAACAATAGTGGGAAACATGGGATAATTTAAGCATAAGGGGCTTCGCCCGTTATGCAAATTATCCCATGTTTCCCACTATTGTTGATGCCCTGACATACCCTCCTAACTAGACAGTGATTCCTTAAAAAAAGAATATAATTTTTATGCAACCCGGAGTCGGAGGACGGGCTGCTGTATACAAACAGATCAATTTATGCAAAGAAATCGACCACAGAAATATAGCATTTCAAAGAATTTCTGCAAAAAGGAATCGGAAGGAAAATTAAAAATAAACAACATACACCATGCATAGTACCATTCTTTTGAAAACTGTTTCATTACCTTACTAAATGTGCATTTTTTTATATTAAATTTTAATCTTCACTGTGATCAAACAAAGTTAATGAATTCATAGATATAGAAATAGGATAGTATCATCATAAAATTATTTTACTCAATACAAATGCAAAAAATATTTAAATTGTTTCTATTCTCTCAAACAAGTTTCGAAAATCAGGACACCTCATCAGTAGGGAAAAATTTCATATTTCAACTTGAGCCATATTTCTAAAATATAAAGTTATTAAATGCTAATTCTGGTTAGAGCAGCTGCACTATATAAAAAACTATCAGATATGAAAAAAATTCAAAATGTTATACACTGAATTGTCTACGGATTTTCCCGTTAATTCCCGATCATGACAAGGAGCACAAGGTGGGTGTGAACGGTCGACAGAGGATGCTCACTCCTCTTGGGCACCTGATCCCGAGTCTGATGTTTTTGGAGGATTGTATTCACAGGATACGATTTGAATTGTTTAATTTGATATCTGAGCTTGAGTACTGCTCCTTACCTCAATATTTCATGCATGCTTGATAAATCCGTTGACCAAAACTAAATTTATTTTAGAGTGAGGTGTAAAATATATAAAACACATAATTTATGTTTAAAAAAGCAGCTGTACCAAAATAATATGTTCTTTAAAAAGTGTACGCGTGAATGTAAATTAAAAACTGAAAGAATTTGAGAGAGATTATTTATTACAATGTAATAAATTTGAATATAATTGATTTTTTAGCCTATTTTAGGGGAAGCGATGCAAAGGCAAGGCAAATGAGAGAAGGGTATGGAGATAACGAACAGTAGTCAATATCAAAGTCCATATAACAATACAAAATAGGAGCAGAGCAAACACGGACATCAAACATAAGAGGTGGGATCAGGTCAATGAAGGAGTGAGAACCCGCTGCTGACTGGTTACACCCGCTGTGTGCTCCTTGTCATGATCGGGAAATGACGGAAAATCCGTCGTCAATTCATTGTATAAATAATAGACTAACTATAAGTATGAAAAACGTAAGTCAGCATTTGACTCAAAGATAAATTGTATTTGCTCACAAGGTTATTGTATCGACCATAGAACTTACGAACTGACTTTAAACGAGACTGTTGATATTCTTGTTTCATCAACTTGCTTGTCGATAAATTACCTCGTTTTAGAAATTGTTCATACGTAGAGCATGCTCTTGCGTAACGAATCAACTGAGATATATATACTCTGTATGCAGGTGATGAATGTATATTGCTGCATAAGTAAGGGTATTTGACGATAGAAAAGTTAAAGTCATCATGTTTATCACATAACTTGGTTGTTAGATTACCATTAACCTCTTTGTCAAGTAAAATATCCAAGTATGAAACAGATTAGTCAGAGAACATTTCGGTTTGGCGATATCAAAATATCTTTCAGATATTTAAAAAATAAATATATATGACAATATATGTCGGTTATTGAAAAAAAACTGATATAGGAATAAAAAGTACTCACAAAGTGTCTTTTGATTGAGTGTTGGTACGACTTATAAGGATTACATGACTTCTCTTAAGGTGTAGTGGGCGGGGTCTTACACAATAACGGCTATATAATGGAGTACGTATGCCAAGATTTTAAAGACAAGAAAACTTTTTTTAACAAAGAGTTTGGGAAAAAACTAAGGTAACGATTTTTTTATTAGTTCTGCACAGATTATCTTTTAAAAGAATATCACTTGTAGTTTTTTGGGGTTATATTCAAATTTTAATACAAATGCATTGTTGACACCAAATATAAAAATCATCCTCTAATGAGTAAATAAATGCTTCGTTAAAGAAATTGTTTTGTACTTCTTTTAAACAAATCATATGCATGCATATTCATATCATTCAAATGCCTTTATTTATTTTGGGTTTAAAAAAAAGATTTTAGAATATAATCTATTTCATTTTTAGGAACCAACAATTAAGAAGATGGCTGCTTCATCCAAATGTATCTATGATTTGTTACAGAGACACCTTTACTTATTTGTGACCTTACTGATTGCATGATTTGATTTTTTTTAATTCCTTGATAATCCTTGATAAAATATATAATCTTATTACCTGTGTATTAATCCATTAATTACTGAAAATGTGCATAGTTTGCTTTTTATTTATGTACCCATGATGGGTAAATTTTACAATTTCATTTGTTTCATTTCATTTGTTTATTCGATGTAAAGGAATACTAGATTAAGTTTGGGCCTTTAAATTTCATGTTTGTACGTTTTTAAATAACAGTGATTGGCGTTGCAAAAGTCTTTAAATCCTATGGTGTCATGTATTTTTCACAATACGTTATTGAGAAGATGTTTCAGAGCTCATAGTTTTCCTGTATTTGTTGATTTGTATATAACCAATAAATAAATAAAAACAAAAGCAACTGTTCGTGTCAATTCAGAGGTTTTTAAAGCAAGTTTAATAGGTAGGAAAGAAACAATATTCCTTATGACATTGAAATAGCAGGATAAATATTTTCTAACGTAAGTCCAAATGTTGATTGACGTCTTTCATTTACATTGTCACGTAATATTTTTTAATCCTCAATTGTCCATTGTCCATATAACCAAAAAGGTACATTGAAATTCCATGCAGAAAATCTAATACATCATTTTTCACACACGTGTTTTTAATTGATAGTGACGTCATAAACATGTGCATTTCCCGTATTTTCTTAAAACGTTACAGAAGACATGCATTTTCAATGGAATTTTCTTTCAGATAATATTGTCCACAGGCATCGCCCACGTAGATTTTTAGATATGTGATTTTTCATTGAATTCTGCAAAACATGTTCAAAAATTAGAGTGGGCGACTATTCTTGACACTATTTTCTAAAGGACCCTTGAAAAGAGTCATTTCAGACTTTTTCTGTCTAAGATAGAGAAATGCATCATATTAATGACATCATATTTGCATTATGTTTACCCTTTATGCCATATTTTTTCCTTATCTATCCAGTTATAAACTCAATAATATTTAAACCAGCTAAAGCTAAAACCTAGCTGCAGAACTGTAGCTCTCCGAAAAAATTATTGACAGACCGGAGAGCTACAGTGCCACCCATTTTTTCGGAGAGCTACAGTTCTGCAGCTAGCTAAAATCGTACCTTCTGCTATCTATATAATGAAGGATATGGAGATAACGAACAGTATTCAATATCAAAGTCCATAAAACAATACAAAATAGGAGCAGAGCAACACAGACCTCTAAAACAACTGAGATGGGATCAGGTGTAAAGGAATGGGATCATGTGCCATGTAGGAGTGAATCGGTCACACTTTTCAATATTTTATTGTTTTGATAGGGTAAACGTAGAAGGAGCAAGAGCATCTTTGGCCCTGAGTATTTCTGAAAAATCAAAACCGCTCAGTTTAGGTTGCAAATGCAGTATTTATCACTTGGAGTGTTGGTGACCACGTTTCTATTAATCATAACGTAATTTTCCCTCTAGTCAATGTATTATGACGTCATAAATTGCATCATTTTCCTCATAGTCTGTAAATTCCTTTGAAAATGGCCTTAACTTGAAGTATTTTATCAATATTTCATATAGAGCACAGACTCTGATCCAAAATATACTGATATATAATTAAAGATCTGTTTCTGAAGATCAAAAAACATGTTTTATTTTTTGAATCTTGGGTTGTGCTCCTATTTTAATTTAGCTGCAATAATGTAGCCCTCTCCGATTTTTTTTAATCTGATGTTTTCTGGAGAGGGCTACAATTCCATCGCATCTCCGTAATGATGCAAATATATTTTTTAAATACGGGCGATTGAAGGCAAAATGGATTATTTTTACATTCAACTTACTTCTTATAAGACGGAAATTTTATTCACTGTCAACAACATAGCCCGCTAAACTCGAAAACCATGTGAAATATATCTGCGTGTTTACCAGCAGCAGCCATGACAGTTCATGCGTGACGTACTGAGACTTTCGCCTGAAATTTAGAACAACTAAAAAGCAAATGTCGATGTTTATAAACGACTATGCTGAAAAGTATCACAAAAATATCGATAAATAAAACCATTTCAAGTGTTATTTTTACGCAAACAGCGATATGTATGCTTAAAATAAGGGAATTCCTGAAAGATCCGCTCCTATAGATTCTAAATTCTCATTGGCTGTCCCAAAATAAAATCTATCAAGGTCAGTAGACATGGCGGATAAATTCAAGTTGTGATGTTGACATACACGAAAAATAACCGATATATGGGTCGTTGTGAATATTTTTGGATCGATTTATGTCTTGCATAATTACTTTTTTGGAGTCCAGGTAAGAGATGTTAATAAAATAGCCGTTTACTGATGATTTGAGCCGAAATCCGTTCGGGAGCGATTCACTGCCGCATTTGCACCATTACGGAGATCCTAAGGAGTTGTAGCCCTCTCCCAAAAAAAAAAATTGGAGAGGGCTACATTATTGCAGCTAATTTTAATTATTTACTGAAGGTAGTTAAATACGCATGTTTGTGCAAATTTCAAGAACATCGCAATTTCTCAAAGCCTGTTTTCCAATATCTGGATTCTCAAAAAAAAAATTTATTATAGGAAATAAAAGCACAGCTAGTGTCTACTTTATTTTGATATATGAAATGGGAAAGAGGGTGATACATGTAGTTTATTAATTGATGCAAGTACAGGGCCATATTATGCATAAAGTGAGCAATATATATCAAAGATAAACTAATCCTATGAAAAAGTAGAAATACCAAAGTGAGATAAATCTCATCTCAATAATTATGTTATCAATGCTTTTCGTGATCATCGATATCTCTGGAAAAACAATAAATGGGGTCACGTGTCTAATGCAAGAAAGCATCCTTTATTATAATGGCACCTGATCCCACCTCTGATGTTTTGGAGGTCGATCTTTGTTTGCTCTGCTCCTATTTTGTATTGTTTTATTGACTTTAATACTGTTCGTTATCTCCATGTCCTTCTCTACCGACCCCTGTATCGATCTGCGATCCCCTGTATCGATCTGTAACCGTGATACATAGATCTATGCATTGCGTTTTAAAGTGATAGAATTTCTTATGACACTAAGAAGTAAAGAACACACATAGGAATGCCAAGCAACATAATAGGAACGGTCGTAAAACATATAAAATGCTGACTTATAACGGATGGGTTGAATGACCTGTTACATTGCCTAATTTGTCACTGGCCCGTCTCTGTTTAATCGTAAGCATATATACATGTACATGTAAAACGTATCATGTGCAAAATCATATAGCAAATATAAATAAGATTTTATCATAGAAAGGTGAGGTTATTACTATCATTTCAATTATAGCTTGTCACTCTGTTCAATGGAGCGTATTAAAGTTGATTACAATACTTCTTATCGACTGGATATTTCATTTCAATGACAAGAAAACTGCTTTACATATGAATAGAGGAACCAACGATGGTTTTGGCTGACCGCGTTTTGTTGCCTATTACAAATACCCTCCTTCCATTCTTTCAGTGTTATTAGTCAGTATAATTATTATATTGCTGGATTATCTATTCTAAATGCAAAGTACTAGTAGTATTACTTTCGTAGAAATCAAACAGCCAATCGGTGCAAAATGTTAAATTGTGATCAAACACAAAAATGTAAAAATTGTGCACGCTTGATCTTACAAAGTGACCCGCTGTTATTGGAATGGTAGCATGTTCCTCATTTAAAGTAAAATACGCCAAACGTGCGCCATTTAAAAAACGGTTGGAAATTTACATATTTTGTTTACCAATAAAAGTTACGAAAATACTGTTAATTACACCATTAATATAAAATGCGTTATAAAGATACCAAATTATAATTATTAATTATCCTGCTAGGAGAGAAATGGCTATTTCTAAATTAATCCACCACGTGACGGCGTCGCTACTCTTAGATTTATAAACAAATATGGCGTCAAGAAAAACGAGGTAAGCCGTTTGAGATACAACTCACTTTTGACATGGATGGCGTCTTACTCTTAATATTACTTATCTTTATTGTAATCACTAATCAGTATCAACCATCGACTCTGTTATGACGCATATTAACCTTTTATTATAATAATCGTTGTCAAAATGCAACATGCCTCGTTGTCTATAGTTTCCCGTGGACATGCGTGTTGTTATTTAGGCCTACTGTTTACGCACTTCCTTCGTCAATATTCATGAAAAGAATGAATTCTTGATTGCAGATATTGCTTTATTGTTCTGTTATTACAACGAGTTTTATAGTTAAATTTTTTGGAAATATTAATTTTTCATTGCACTTCATGTGTTTCAAATCATTTAATCATTTTGTTTCACACAAAAATCGGCATTCATATGGCTTATTTTACTTTAAAGCAAGAGATAACAATATGCGTACATTTAAGATTGTATTTTAACTTTGCACACGCCACGATTTTAATGTTCGACTTAGACATACCTTGTGACAGTGAAATCACTGTGACCTAGTTCATTTCTATTTTTATTCACCGTTTTAAATTTAACTTATAATAAATGTGAAAGCAAATACAATAGTAGTATATGGTGAAAATGTTCTGTTAACACAGAAAATACCATTATCTTTTATTTGTAGATAAACTTCAAATTTGGCAATTAAATTGGTGGCATATTTTGAAAAATTAATTGTCAACCAATCTTGGAAACTGGAGATTCCTACCTTACTAATCCTGTGCCAAAATAAATTCTCGATAATACCTAAGTCCTGAATTGTGTGCTCGAAAAAGTTCATGTAAAATAAGCTAGGCCAGATTCCTAAAAATTTTAACTTTAGAAGTTTTTAATATGTTCATATGTAATTTTAAACAATAATTTAGTAAGATGAATTAATAGATTAATGATTTTAAAAATTTACGAATTATTAAATTTTAATATTAAATGTGATAATAAAGATAAATTTCGTATGAACATATTTATCAATATGTTTCATTTATTTTTTTGACTTTTAATATTTTGCTGATTATTATTATTCGATGATACTATTTCAGGTTATTACAAATAATTAACTCTGCTAAATTAAGTATTTGAATACGTAAATCTTAGCAGGGTTCATGTATTTGCTTTTTAAAGAATATTGCATATACATGTACATGAAACTACCCCTTGCATTGACCTAATAAAGGTCACCTATTAAACAAAAGCTTTATTTGGTCACTGCCCTAATAAAGCCTTATGCATGTACTCCGACGTTCTAAAAGCATTGTGACTTCTCTGTATATTGGAATGTTTACGACATGGCGTCATAGTTTCAACTGCAGAGATGTGCCTAAATCTGTCGAAAATAGCTAGTTTTAGGCGTTCAAACGAAAAAAAAATATGTTGCAGAATTCATATATTTGCTTGATTAATATGTACTTTCGTTTTGTCTCTCATCTCGCGTAGGTGGGTGGCGGGGCTGGGGGAGGGATACTTGCCTCATATATATGTGCTTGGATGTCAATTGACCTCTTCTCTCTTTCCCTTATTTGGCTAAATGCAACATTTGAATCCACTGACATAAACCATCTAAATAAATCAGGATTTTCGATCCGCATAACCACTTGCTACAAGTGCACTCTTATAAACCTTTTAATCATTCATTTCTATATCATCTCTCGTCCTGCTCATGTGCAAGTTTACACACATTATTTACACACTCGGGCACAAACCCTCATTATCCCCATCGAAATGTGATCAATATTTCTAATTCCACGGACTCATTATATTGTAATTTACAATTGATTAGATATACCAAAAGCTGCATGATCATCATCTGTGTTTACGTTTATACAACTCATTATAATTGATGTTAATAATGTCAAAGAACTCTGTAATCTTGGAAAATATACTTTCAAAACTTTTGAAATAAGAAACTGTCCATAAATAATCTGTATGTTATATGTATCTGTAACTTTACATGCATATTGTATTTGTTACATTTGTAAATCTGCAAAGGTGTTATTATTGCTGCATAATCCCTGTCATATAATATCATTATTACTTTTCTTTCATATGTTCAACCATTTATTTCCTATGTAAATATAATTGTATAATTTGTAAGATATATCCCATATGATGTTTATCCTGGGTAATAAAATTACAAATTTCATTTTCTTCTTAAAGAAATAGTGAAATACATTTGTACAAATAAACAAACAATCCATTTATGGCACATTATGTATTTATTTTGTTCTTTGCAATGAAATTCTGTCACGTGACAACAAAGTCATTTTTTGCAAGCGCAGCTACTGTCGGTACATTTACAATTTTCAGGTCCGGTACAGCCCTTTCCACAACCACAGGTTCCTGAAATGTAAAAAGAAATATTTGAATCGATGAATATGTCATAAGTAATTGACAATAGGAATTTTCAAGTTTAGAAAGTTAGAAAACTAAATGTTTTGTAATGCGATCAGTGGATTAAAGGAAACTTCACAAATTCCCTTTTTAATCGTTGTGCTTTCATGGTTATAAGTGTGTCAATAAAAATTGTTTTTAAACATTCCCCTCATAAATTTTTCAGCAATAAATTTTAGATTTTTTTTAGTTTAGTTTTGTATTAAGATTTTTAAATCAATGCTCTTTTTCCTATATATGAGGCCATTCACTTGAGACCAATGACCTCTATGTCAATACTCTGTACATAATGTCTGATATATAAATGTACATGCACACATCCAGATAAATATAGCAAATTACCATTGCAGTTGCATTTAACTTTACATCCGGGACATTTGCAGCTGGGTCCACATTTACAACTGGGGCCACATTTACATCCACTCGCTGGACACGAATCGGCACATAGGCACTTTCCGGCTAGAAAAATAAATTTTCAATGCAATTTGACGTATAAAGAGCGACAACCCGAACATAAATATTACTCGAACAGTAAAATTTAGTACACGTACACAAGGAAAATCTCCAAACTTACTTTCTATGCAGTTGCAGGGGTCAGACATTTTTTTTGTTGGTTTTATTGTGTGTTTACTGAAAGAGAGAAAATGAAGTTTTAAGCTATGATAGTATTAGTACATTAGTCATGAAATTAATATTGATTTTTTTCCCTACCAGTATCGTAAACATTGTAAAGATTCTACGTTCAAAATTAAGTAAGAGTTTGTAAACCTACCTTTTACTGTCAAGAAATGTATATTCCTTTGTTAAAAGGAGTTCTTTTGAGTATCACGCCCGTTGAATAAAGAATACAATTACGTATATACACGTTATACAAATATTCAGCATCGTGTGCAAACAGCGATAGGTTGTATACACAGTATCGTGTGCAAAATGTATAAATTTTAATTATTTTTACAAAGTTGATATGGGAATGACTTAAGACCGTAGCATAAAACAATCAATTTTTATGTCTTACATCATATTCATTATTGTAATGCTTTAGATTAAAAAAAGAATAAATGAACTTATTACTTTTCTGGTTTTTTCTATATTGTTAGCTGTGTCGATTATTTTTTTTTAATATCGCAGTCACATTACGTGATAATCAATCCGTTCTTGGCAGAATTTCTTGTTTGTACTTTAAACAATGTTTGGGTCTTGATTCAATTGCTGATAAAGTATTGAGAGCTTTTGGGTAAATGTGCAAATGTACTTGTCGTGAGATAACTAAAGTATATAAACATATAACTGTTAAGTACATACGTAAATGGTAATATTTTCTATCTCTCTTGATTGAAATTATTATGCTATTCTTGGATTAGGGTAAAAGAAATTGTCTTTAAGAAAATGCATTATTTATAAAAAGGAATTGCCAATATTTTTGTTAATATGATAATTTTCTTACAAAATAATATGTATATATAATTACGATTTTCATATGAACTTTTACTTAAAACTTTTGATGCTTATTTCTCGATCACTTTAGATCTTCAATTAAATTAGAATTTGTAATTATATCTAAGCCGTCATATGATTTTATTTTCCTAATAACTACTATGTAGTTTTCTGACATTTGTGTTTCATTGCATGTTTGTAAAATAAATGTTCATGAGAAGAAAGCCGAAAATGTCAAAGATTAAAAGAAAATCATATACGAAATCCCAGTTCGGGGAAATAAAACCTCGAAAACTTATTTTTACTTTTTTACACAGCTTACTACTACAGAATAATCAGTTTATTCCTGCGCCCTCTCTTCCCCAATGCATGTATTCACCAGATTCAAAGAAGAGACCCATGCCTGTGAACATATCAAACGCTTGGTACTTGCATGATTTCACTGTTCAGGAGTGAACGGTCAACAGGAGAGGGTCAAATCTCTATGGTTATAAGGGTTCTAGGCTTTACGCCATCTCCACAAGTCTGTATTCTGCATTTTTTTAGTTCATCAATCCCCCCCCCCGGTTTTTCATTAATTTTTCAAATATACTTTATTATACTATAATACATGTCATATTATATTATCGAAATATTTTCTCGAAAATTATAGTATATTATGAATTTATTTTGTTCTTTACAATGGATTTCCGTATCGTGACCATGGAGTCATTTTTGCAGACACAGCTACTGTCAGTACAGTTACAGGACTGGGGTCCGATGCAGCCCTTTCCACAAGTACAGGTTCCTGTAAATTACATAAAATATCAACAGGCATTTAATACTGGTATCTTTTTTTTCTAAGTGATAAGGAAACTAGTAAAAAATATTAATAAATGACTCGAAAAAACTTTGAAATGAAATAAAATTACGAAAAGTATAGGAAAATATTCAAACTTTAAAAGCTATTCAGTAAGTGAGATTGGATGTGAGTGGTGGCGATATATTTACAACAAAACTTCACTAACATTAAGCAATGGTGCAATCTATGTGAAGAAAAGAAAACCAAACACTGAACTTGTCAGTATTATTAGTAGTATTTCATTGCTATGAGCTAAGAAGAATGATCAGGTTTAAACTATTAAAGAATATTTAACATTTGATACATAATAAATTATACATAGTTCTTTGATCGTTGGTTCTTACTTACAACATTGGAGTTCGCGAGATTTGAACAACCTCTTTAATTAACGGAAAGAAACAAGCTGTAAAATCTTCATAGTGTATATAAGATGGTATTTTAGATGCTCATGTATTTTTACAAACTAAATGAAAAAAAATAGACCTAAAGCGAAGGTCTATGAAATAACTGAGAGTAACATTTGCATTTTACTTTACATCTGGGACATTTGAAGCTGTATGGGTCCAAATTTACAACTGGGGTCGCATTAACATCCACTTGATGAGCAGAAATCGGCGCACAGATATTTTCCTAAAAAAATCATACAGACAAGGAACGATAACTCTGATTACTTTGAACCAATTCGAAATATTATTTTACATATTGTTTAAATGCACCTATTACTTGCTAGACCGTTACATGTTTCAGAAACTGCTTTCTGATGCTTTCTGAAAAAGAAAGAAACCTGTTGATGACGATGATGCGTTATATATTTTACGGTCATCAAAACATGTCTGCCAAGCCGATCGGTGGAACATTTTTGTCAATGATTATAGACAATAAAGCCGAAAATTTTAATTAAAGTAATGATCATGCGAATATCGATGTTATCTCCATGTCAGTAAAGTTGTTTTCACAAGAACAAAAGAAAATGAAAGATAACGCCCTCGAAAGTTTGCAGGATGATGACCGTACGAAAGACACACTTTGGCGAATAGATGATGGCAATAAAACAAATTATCAAGATAACCGTAATCTGTTTTAAATACAAAATCATGTTAGATGAAGGAAATATCTTATTTAACATAAATTCATCCCGTAAAGGGGCGATCGGCCATCCTATACAAATGGAAGATTACAGAATACAAATACAAGTTATAAAATACAAATGGAAAATTTTACAAGGAAAATAAAAAATTATACATTACTAATAATTAATTATACAATACAAATGGAAAATTTGAGTTGATGAACATGGTGCGCGCACTGCAGTTTTCTCTACGTCAACAGATTAAATACATATCGCTTCCTTCAGGCCCGGGAGGAAACTCAATTGTTGTCCTCCCGTCATTTGATACATGTATACCAAACTACTAACTCAATATAACGACTTTCAACACACGAGCATTATATTTTCCTTTTAAACCGAAGCCAGCTGATGCTAATGTAAATAATTACCCTAGTCAGTTACACAAATAAATCAATGGTGTTCTGTTACCCTCACATACGCATTCTACTAGAGAAAATCAGGAGGAAAGACTGTATTAAAAGCTGAGAATAAGATATAGAACAAACAGGTTTATTTAAGGAATATTGGATTTTCCTGACGTGTATATGTCCACTTAACGGCCAGTCAACTGATAAATAATAAAAGACGAGTGGTCCCGGGGCCAAGGTTTAGAATACCAGAATGTAATGGCGACCGTACAAACCTTGTAAGAGTTGATCCACACACAGTCAAAGGAGAACACGTCTTCATGAGGCTCCCCTATTATTTCTTGAAACTGGATCTGGAAAGAATTTTCAAATGTAAACAATTTATACACAGAAATGATAGCAGAAAAAGCCCCACCAGTCGCATCTAGATCAGATTTTGTGAGATGGCTGCTAGATTAGGTGGTCATTTTATAAAAGAATTCAAAAAGTGGCATTTCAGTTTTATATTACGTGACTCGCTTCTTTGTGCAGAAGAAAAATTATTGCTCGTGTCAGTGCATTGATAAAAGTAAGATTATACATGTAGTATTTTGCAAAGGCAAACACTTTGTAAAATGCATCTAAGCAGAAAGATTAATAAAAGTAAATATTTAGTTGTTTCTGTTCGCTTTAGGTATATTTCAGTTGTTGGAACCAAAACAGCAATCATAAACAACACTAATATTGAACGATTACACATGCATCTAATCAATTACTTTTTTCCTAATCAAGCACATCAAACATTAGTCCTAAATGTTTGAATAATTCTGAAGGAACTCATTTCTCAAAATTACTAGAAAAGGATATCAAAATTAATCAACTATACATTTTTGGAATCCAAACGATTTTATGGCCTATAGCTAATTAGTGTGTAAAAAGTAAAAATAAGAAACCTATAATTTGTACAACCCTTTTTAAAGTTTAATTATGATGCAGAAAAAAATACTTAGTTACCTTGAGGTCTTCGTGTAAGTTGTTCGGATCTCTTTCATGAAGGTCAATTTCCTCTCCCTCCGTAACGTCCTTTGTTTTAACATTTTCATTTGTGATGGTCAATTTCACTTCGGACGATTTGGCTTCAGAGTCCGCCATTGCTTAATATTTCCTTCAAAAAAATTACAAATGATCTTTTTTTCCAAAAGACGCTTTTTGCAAAAATCACAATATAATTATAACATCAGATTTACAGGTAAACCTCCCATGGCAGCATGTGGTTTTATTTCTACAAGAGTTTACAATGTTTTAGAATTATCAAGGTTACATGTTCATACTAATTTTTTTTAATTTTACCGAGTACCCGGGTACTCGATCGGAAAAACGTCCGAGTAACCGAGTATTAAAAATTGATCGATTTGACATCCCTAAAAATATCGTATGCAAAATGTAAAGGGTCCATGCTAAATTGAGCAGGGGAAGACTATAAATGGTGCATAACCTATTAACATTTATATATCTTACGTCAAAGTTATAAATGTTTGTCAAAACCATAGAAATGGGAAAAGTGAACTTAACAGATTTTGAAGACTTTTTCTATGATGTCAATTGAACTGTATCAATTTTTTAAGTTGTAAGATTTCACATCATATATGTGATCATCTTTCCGTTCTTGGCAAATATTGCTGTTTGTACTGTAATCAATAAATTGGGTTTGATTCAATCGGTGATAAAGAATAGAGAACTTAAGGTAATGTAATACTTTTTATGTAATGAACTTTAAGTGCATATGTACATGTACTAGTACTTTTATAAAATATATACATGTACGTAGTCGTGCATAATATCACATGTATAAAAATTGAAAACTCTCTCTCTCTCTCTCTCTCTCTCTCTCTCTCTCTCTCTCTCTCTCTCTCTCATTTACATGACAGCACATGCATTAAGATTGATTTTTTTTTATTTTTACAATTTTTCTACATTTAATTCTCTTTTGATCTCTACTTATACCTGAGCCGTCATATCAAGTTATTTTCGTAATAACTGCATGTATCATTTATGTACATTTTTATGTTGGTGACGTTTTAAGGAAAAACTCAGACAATTCCGAAATTGAAAAATATATATAATTTGGAATCCCGATTTGATGAGATAAAACCTTCGAAACTGATTTTTATTCAGTACCAAAATTTTCTTCCGAATACCACCACTTTCCTCAATTTTAACCTATACTGGGACTTGTCTGTGGAAAGTGGGGGGGTGCATAACCTTCGCAGCAATGTTCAATGTCTATACTACTATACTAAATATATTTTTGGAAAAAAGTGGCCCCCCTACCCCCGGAG